>VZTF01017490.1:2801110-3009010 GCA_013397755.1 Cnemophilus loriae | reverse complement strand
TGGCCCACGAAAGCAGCTGTGGGAAGGCTGCAAGGTGTGGGAAGGACTTTCACAGGGGTCAGATGCTGTAACCGGGTGGCTGGTTCACTGTGATGCTGAAGCCACGAGAGAACTGTTTTCTTGTGGAAAGACCTCCATAGTATGAGAGAGACTCCGCTCTCTAAGTGAACTGAAGAGAGGTTATTCTAGAGGTGGCAAATTGAGTGAGAAACATCAGATTTTGTGTCTTTGCATTGGCAGTGGGGAAATATCTGAGAGAGAAGTTTGGGTGGGGGGAAGGAGAGGTTTTCTGAAGGTTTAATCTAATTTTTATTATTTGTTTTTTTTCTTCTTTTTTTCTTTTAGTTCTTGTTAATAAAACTTTCTTTATATTCTCTAAAGTTTGAGCCTGCTTTGCTTCTCCTAATCCTTATCTCACAGAGGGAGATGTCCTAAATAATAGGCCCAAATTTAAATTTCTGCACTTAAATTGAATTGGTGAACTCAAAACCGCTACAGCTGTGAACCAAGCACTGCACATGTGTCTCATAGGGATAATACTCAGTTGATTTCCTGTTTTGCAAAGCCCATGACTGACCAGTCCTGGCTGTGTGACCTCTTCCCTCCGTGCCCTGCATGGCACCAAAGCACCACACGGCTGTCACGCTATGTCCACTTGACTTCTTGGTGCAGAATACCTCTGTGTCAGCTTCATGCTCTGCATTTCACTCCTTTGGCTGTACTTCCATCTGTGCAGTCTGTAACAGAGAAGGACGAGATTACCATTACAGGTATAAAGTAATATATTGAAGATTCTAATCTCCTAGGAGAAGAGCATACAAACAGAACCAAAACTAGATAAATTTCAACTGAATTTCTCTGTACATTCTGGAACAGAAAAGGTAGCTCACAGAATAAGTGGTTTCTCCATCTCTAGATGCCTCCACATCAGGATGGGATGCCCCCTGAAAGACTGTTTTAAATGGGGCTAAAACTGTGTGGATCAGCATGAGGCAAAATGCATGGATTGCTCTGACTTCTGCAGCGAGGAAGATAAACCAGACTAACAGTTGCTTTATTCTTAAAAATCTTGAAGCTATGTTCATTTTCTACACTTATAGCCTTTTTCAAATTTCTGTTTTTTATGAGCCCTCCAACCTGCATATCTCCTGGCCAAAAAAAAATTGTTTTGTTCAAAAGAAATAGGTAGGGACAGCAGCCAATAAACAAAATTGCCAGTTTCTTACATGACTGCTGATTGTAAGAACCTGGCAAGAGGAAACTGAAGAACCTCCATAACTGGAAAGGCTGAAAAATGCTTTTCCCTTGCTGTATTTGAAAATACTTACCAGTATGATTTTGAAGACAGCATTAAAATCAGTAAGAAATAGAAGGGAAATGAAGGACAGAGTTTAAGCACTGCAAATTGTGCTTTTGCTTTGTTTCCCTTTTCCATTATTTGTATTGACTACAATATTAATGTGAGACAGCAGTAGCTAGGACACTTCTTGAAGACTCTTCGGGGGATCTTTTCATTTTTGCTTCCAAGGACAGAAAATTGAAGCAAATTAAATATGACTTGTATGAGAGTCTGGATGGAAATAAACATATATTGTACTCCCAGTACCTATGTGACTAGGTAATATTACAAGATACAGAGAAAGAAAATCCATAATGCAAGAAAAGAAGCAACAGAAGCCAAAGGAAGAAAAGAAATTAAAAAACCTCAAAATCTGATATTGTTCCATGACTACATCTGTCTATTTAGCTTTGCAAATTACAATTTTGACCTGATAACTTTGCTGAACAATTTGCAATATGTGTCATCTTTTTTTCTGTGCTTGTAGAAACTGCCAATGAATCAAGACAGTGTCAAGGCAAATCACTGCATTTTTATTAGGTATTTCACTTGCTTTAGTCCAAGTAACTTTAGCGTATACTGACATCCAATATTCAAATATGCAATATAAATTTAATTTGCAGTTTCTTGCATTTCTAATGCATGAGGAATTTCAAACAGAGTGCAACCATTTTAAATATTTATAAAAACTCACAGGACTGCAAAGTTATTGGATATTATAATTCACTTCATACATAAACATGACAGTAAAAAGATATGAAAAAAGTAAGAGAGTTATACCTCATGGCTTTATTATTAAAGATTGTTTGAAAGAAGTTTCAATATTAAACAAAAAAGAGTTTATAAGAAAGGCACCTGAAAGTTCACAGAAGGCAGGGTGCACAAGCTGTAAAGGAGAAGTGAGCTCTGGAAATCCTCTTCAGAGAGCAGTGATTTGGGACATGAAGTTGCACCTCAAGGGCTGCTCATTCCCTAAAACATGGCAAATAAAGTGAATGTGGCTTTTTTCACGTGCTCATTGTGGTTCACCCCAGCCAGCAGCCAAGCCCCACATAGCCACTCACTCCCTCACTCCCTCACCAACAAAACTGGGAAGAAAATCAGAAGGGTAAAAGTGAAAAAACTCATGGGTTGTGATAAAGACATTTTAATAGGGAAAGCATAAGCCACACACACAAGCAAAGTAAAGCAAGGAATTAATTCCCTGCTTCCCATGGGTGGGCAGGTGTTCAGCCATCCCCAGGAGAGCAGAGCTCTATCACCTTTAGGTGACTCGGGAAGACAAATGCCATCAGTACAAATGTCCCCCCTTTCCTCCTTCTTCCCCCCACTTTATGTACAGAGCATGATGTCACATGGTCTGGAATATGCCTTTGATCAGTTGAGGTCACCTGTCCCAGCTCCTCCCAACCTCCCAAGAACCTCCAGCCCCCTGCCCAGCATGGCAGTACAAAAAGCAGAAAAGGCCGTGGCTCTGTGCAAGCCCTGCTCAGCAACAATGAAAACATCTCTATATTACCAACTGTGTGTTCAGCACAAATTCAGCCACTGTGAAGAAAATTAACTCTACCCCAGCCAAAGCCAGCACAGCCCAACAAACCGATTCACTCCTGACTGTCCACCTGGCACTGTGCACCCTCCCAGACAGAGGGAGTCAGAATGATTGCGGGATGACCATAGCTACCCTCCTTGGCTCCAACAAACTTCTCTTTGAGCTTTGCCAAGTATCATTAAAAAATTCAGCCTTCAGGCTGATCTAGTATATACTGGATAATTCTAAATCAGCTGAGCTATATGCAGTTTCTAGTTCTAATCACAGCCCAGCAGTGGGTACAATGCCACTGGGTTTTTCCCTGACTTGAGTTATTTATATATGGAAAGCAGTTCTCACTTCCTTTAAATCTTTTGGAAGAACTAAATGACAATCCCCTTGGCTCCCTTCTTTAAGAGAATAGAAGCACTAAGTCGTGAAAAGACATCCTCATGCTGCCTAACAGAAATGGAAGAGGAACAGGGTACGTTTGGGTCCTTTTTCAGCATCTAAAGAACAGGTTAACAAGTAAGAGACTCAAGGAACCCAACCAAGTTCTGATAATTTGCCTGGTTTTTATGCTCAGTCTAATGCTTTGTGGTTTCAGGAGATAGTGAAAAACAACAAAAAAAAATAAAAAAAGAATTAAGAGTTCACACTTTTACCCTTAGAAATAGTAACAGAAGAATGACTGCACTGAGTCAGAACAATGGTGCATCTAATCCAGTACCCAACAATAAAACCCATTTTAACTAAATAAGACCAGAGCAGTAATACAATTGTTTACATACCAGATCTTTACATACCAGGGTACTACAATGTAATTTAGCAAAATGCGTGGCTAATGATCAGAATATTCAGTTCTGCATAGCACCTCAAAGTACAATGTTGATAATGTGCAAGTGCACTGAGGCCACAGTCAAAAAACCCCAAATCACAGAAATGGATTGAAATAAGCATAAGAAATAGGGTGTTAACCAGGAGTAAAATGCAAATCAGGGCTCCCCCTAAAAAACCCAACAAACAGAACAGGTAACAACAAA
Organism: Cnemophilus loriae; assembly: GCA_013397755.1. NCBI lineage: Eukaryota > Metazoa > Chordata > Aves > Passeriformes > Corvidae > Cnemophilus > Cnemophilus loriae. The sequence continues at coordinate 3,005,097 of VZTF01017490.1, read as the reverse complement.
CCCAGAGGATAACTGGAATTTCTTAAGAGCAGAATTCCCATCATTATTATAATGCTAGAACATGAGTTCCCTAGTGTTCTTGCTAAAATGAACAGCAAGAAAAGAAGAAAAGTGTTAAGAACTTGTTTTCTCCTCTATTAGACAATCATCTGTTATTTTATTCAGCTATTAAATTACCTGATACAGTGAAACATAATATAAGAATACACAAGATATATTGCATTACCCAGGAATGAGTCTCAGGAGGACAAGGAAAGGGGGGAGGCACTTGGAACTACCTGTTTTTTTTTCTAGCAGACCTTGTTGTTGTTCAATTACAATTGGGAGTGCTGTTTTATGTTATTTTTCGGCTAGCAAGAAAAATAGTAAAAGGCAAGGTTGTGCTTACTACTACTCCATTAGTGAGCTGCAGCATTAGTTACACACTGCCTGACTGGACCCAGGGCAACGGGAAAATATTGAACCATTTCGTTCAGAACCAGGAGATGGATGATACAGGATGGGGCCAGGTGTCTGCACAGGGTAGGGATGAAACACTCAAAATTGTTCCAGGGAAGCCCTAGATCCAGGGTTTCCATGTCAGCCAAGAAAACCCTGGGGAATTTGTTAAGCCTTTGATAACTTTAAATACGATGCCGAGGAAAATAAAGGCAAGCCTATATTTCATTTTGGCCTGGCAGCTGGCAATTGACCCAACAATTCATAAAAAGTCAGTTAAATAAACTGGAATGCTGCTAAATACTCCAGCCTAACATGTTTAGTGGTTTTAACTGCACATGAAAAAACACAGTACAAACAGTTACCTGAGCAGTGGAGTTTGGCTGACAGAAATAAAAGGAAAACTTATCACCTGGCATCACATTTAAAGGATGACATAGATAACAAAGTGTCTTCCTTCATCTCCTTTACCACAACATCATTGATCTCTTCTAAAAATACAGAACAATATGAATCTTTTACAATATCATTGCTGTGGCTTCTTGATCAGTGGTAATTCAACTTGAAGTTTGTGAAGAAAAGCCAATATACGAACTGAAGCAGTCCTGTACTTCGCCATTTTTATCAGTCTTCAGAAACAGACCTTTTCAACTTCAACAATGGAAAGTATCACTCAGATACCAAATTTATCACACAACAAATATAAATGGTATAGAAGAACACAATGCAGTACTCTAAAAGTAGAATAGTCCTTAGCAATATAAAATTCTTCTGTAAAGAACAAAATAAAGAGAAAAATTAACTGTATCTAGAAAGCAGGGGCAGAGACTGTATCACCCCACATTCCACCTCAGCAGGAAAATGATAGATTATACTCGGCATGATATGATTTAATATTTATGCAAGAAATTCAGAAATACTTTCACAGACTTTTGCAAGAAGTGCAGAAATACTTCTTAGACTAATCTCTTTTTTTGTCACAATCCTCTCACATTTAGTTCAAAAACATACAACGTTTAGTGAAAAAATACATTATAAGGAAGTAAGAAATGCAAGTATACATTCCACTATATTACTAATTTTCCAAACTGCAGCCCTATAAGAGCTATCACATATAAGAGAAAAACACTTCACCGAGTACAAAATCAAGAACCTAAAACCATAAAGCCTCCAGTTAAAGAATTTTGTTTGCATTTATAATAATTTCTCCTTCATTTGCTCCATCTGTCTGTGGGACAGGATTTTTGGCTTGTCCATATGGAGTACAACAATACTGAGATACTTGCAAAAAAATAATTGGGAGAAATCGAGTTTGGGATAATAAAATAAATACTTTGAATTTACAAAGTTCGCTTCTAGTTAAATTAAAACTGCCTACCACATTGTCTCTGCAGGTGCTGCAAGGACTATTTCCAGCAGCATTACGGCAGCTCAGCCCAATTAAAACAAATACAGTGAGCACAGCAGCCCTGGGGTGACCTCGCTGGGCACCCGGGGTTTTCTTGCCAAGAAAAGCCTCATTGCAGGGGCCATGTGGTTTGGCAGCACTCACACTGGAGCTGCTGATGGACAGCAGGAGGGAGCAAGCAGCACGTTTGTCTCAGGAAGGCAATGTGTTTCCTGGGACACGAGATATCAGAGAACACAATGGTGAGGAGCCCTGGCTTTTGTCGCTTGCGGGTGAGAAGCATCTCATCGCTGCAGATCCACCAAGCCAAGGGGAACGTGACTTTTAAGCAACTTGGTGCCTTTACAGTTTGTACGGTGTTTGGGTACCTTTAATGCTGCAAGACCTGGTCAGAGATTTCTTGCAATCTGAGCAGATCCATTTGGCTCCAAAGTGACTAAGGCTGTTTCCTCTTTGCATCGATCCATTCCCTTTTTAAAACATGATGACTTGGGAGATGTGCAAGCTCCTATTTGCAGTCTTTTCCATACTTCCTACAGCAGAATGGATTATTTTCAGTTCCTTTTTGCATTTTTAATTCTCGCCTGTCTCTGATTTTTCCATCTGAAGGTTTGCAGGCATATGTTACTACAGAAGGGGAAGTCAGTCGCTGATTTTTTAGGAAGAGTGAAGTCACCCACAAGGCAGCACTGATGAAGTTTGTGATTTTTCATTTATTTCCGTTACCGGTCATTCAAAGTTTCCTTCGGTAACAGGTGCTTGGCTGTGGCCTGATAAAGTCTCCTGGGTTTCTGGGGCACTGTGTGACTGTCATTGACAGAGGTGTTCTTCAGTGCTTTCTTGAGGGGTTTCTTTCCCATCTTTTGATGCAAATCAACACAGTTCAATTTTAAGCAGATCAGCTGATTACCATTAGATGAGAATCTGCCATCCTCCATTTTAACTTCCTGGAAAACAACTAGTTATTCAAGGCTTTCCTGCCTAGCAATCAGCAGTCAGTCATATAAGCACTTCTTCAATTAGATGCAAGCTCACGATCAAAAGTTAAAAGTCCACCAAAAAAACCCAACTACGAGAACAGATTTCAGAATGATAATCCTTATGCTGAAGTGCATAATGCTACTGAAATATGTATTCAAAGACCATTCCTGCATAAGTACAATAGCTGCTCAAATTCCCAGGGAAGAAAATGATTTGTATAGGATTTTATCCAGTGGCAGCAACAATTCTTTTGCATTTTTCTTAAATAGAATATACTGGCTATCACTGTCATTAAAAACATACATTTTTAAAATCCCTTAAGCCACTGTTTCTACTTAATCTCTTTGAGGATGTACTAGCTGGTAGCATGGGAACTTTCATCATATATCAATTAGTAAGTGAAAGAGAACTACTGCACATGTTAATTTGCTGTTTTCATTAGATGGAGCTGGAAAGTATTAACACTGATGAACCTAATGAAATGAATATTATATCTCAGTGGATACTCTGACTCAAAGACAAAAAAATACCTACAGGGATTTTCCACACTGAATTTTGAGTGGAAAACCAGCTCATATAGCTCATACACTCACACACACAAATCCACAAAAAAATTCCATTTAAAAAAAATATTTAATTTCTTAAAAGACTTTGTCTGGGAGAGATAAAATTTATTTTACTGAACAGAGTGAAAGTGCTGTTTTTCCGCTAAATTTTTGGTTACCTTCTTTGTATCACTTGTCCCAAAGCCTTGCTGTTACAGGACTTGGAATGTGTCTGTTCTCAGTGCCCTCGGCTGTCAGGCTGTGATTATGCAGCCATCCGTGGGAACACTAAATATTGTCACAAGACATGAAAACTGTATTAACTTCCCAGTGAGGGGAAACAGGAAGGGCACTTCTCTTAGCTTATCATCATTTTTTCTTCCAGTTTGCATGAATTAAACAGTGATGTCTGCAAAAGGACTTGAGATCTTCAGCTGGTATTTAAGTAGGGCTTGCATACTTCTGATTCAGCTTGTGGGCTCATGAAGGCCAAAGGATGTCTGTGTTTTCGGAATAATACAACAGTACGGAAGCCCTTCAACCTTTGTTACTTAATCAAAATCCAAATTATTGAAATTTATTTTCTTTTGTCACTGTAGAAGGCAGAGCGATATCAGCTAGAAATATAGGTACATAAGGTAAATGATATTTGACTCTTTCTAAGCAGGTGGCATCACAAGAAAATTTGAGTTAAGTCAGTGAGATAGAGGGAAAGATTGTTAAAAGGGGTAGAAAAGGCAAGAAAAACCTCCTCACTGCCTAAGAATTGAGATACAAGAGAAAGCAGAGAAGAGGTGAAAAACAGAGAGGATGGAGTGTGTCTCCAGCCAGAATCGGAGAAACATACCATTCTTAACGCCACATGATGAATTCCAAGCAGCCATGAAAAAATGCAAATCCCTTGCCCTAAAGGCAAAAGTAAAGCAGAACAGTTCTGCCTGATAATACCAAAAGACAGTTCAGGAAAAAGAGTAAGAATTCTACTATTTACTTACAACTAAATCTTGCCTATCAGCCACCTTCAGCAGAGCCACGACTCAGGCTATTTCTGACCTATCTGAGGCATGTGCTAAAAGCTGTCAGAGTTGCCTGTCTGTGGTGGGTTGATCTTGGCTGGATGCCAGGTGTCCACCAAGTTGCTCTATTACTCTCCTTCTCAGCAGGACAGAACAGGGAGAAAATAAGATGGGGAAAAACCCTCATGTGTCAAGATAAAGGCAGCTTATTAGAGCAAAAGCAAAGGCCGTGTGCAGACGCAAAGGAAAATGAAAATATTTTTTTCTCTACTTCCCATCAGCAGATGATATCTAGCTACTTCCCAGGAGTCAGGCCTTCAGCAGCTGCTCTCCAAGACAAATGTCATAACAACAAATGTCCTCCACCTCCTCCTTTCCCTTAGCTTCTATTGTGGAACACATTTCATACGGTACAGAACATCCCTTTGTTTAGTTTGGGTCAGCTGTCCTGACTAGGTCCTCTTTCAAGATCTTGCCCACCCAGAGCCTACTGGTGAAGGGAAAAAGTGTGGGAGACAGTCTTGGTGCAGCACTAGGCAAACACCTGGTGTGTTATCAGCACCTTTCTAGATACCCATACAACCCACAGCAGTGTGAGGGCTGCAGTGGGGAAAATTAACTCCATCTGAGCCAGAATCAATACATTGTCATCACCAGGAGATCTGCAGAGGAGTGTCTATGAGAGAGAACAGCTCAGCTGCTTAACTAATGCAAATTAGTATTGCTTCATTATCTTTACAGAGCTCTGACAAATGTGTATTAGCTGAAGATCTGGCTTATTCTGTCTTGTTCTGCTTCAAGCAAACATACTCTTTTTATCTCTATTTTAATGCAAAGCACCTAATAAAACCTTCATTTTGACACAAGTGGGCTGCATGAGTGAGAGAGAAAGCTGATAAACTTCTCAACAGTTGGCAACAAGATCCTCAACTAATGAGTAAAAAATCTGAATCATGGTCTCACTCTTCCAATGACGAATATTTCTAGTAATTGATGTCAGTAACACAGGCCTTGGAGAGGGACTGGTTTGGGTAGGAGATGTAATTCTGCTGGAATTAATTACAGACTGTAAGCCCATCCTCAAAGAGCCGTACAAAGAGACCGAGGCATTTCTATCAAAGCTTTCACCTGGACTGATGTGAGCTGCACAGCTAGGACTGTTTAATACTGTGCTATTCATTGCTGCATTCCCACAATATCAATCTACCCTCTTCTTGACCCACGTGCCTCTTCCTGAGAAGTGGAATACCTACCAAGAACTAAGATAAGAGGGAAGGCTTGGGCAACGTGGTCCCAAGTGGGGCCTATGTGACCTTCTGGCAACCACCAGGAAGCTTCAAACTGACAATACAACGCATCAAGCTGAGTTCCCTGGATATCAAGTAAGAATGGCTATGCAGTGAGGGGTGCTCCCAAAACAGTTAATCTCCCTGTGAGCCATATGACATGCCAACGTCTCATCCACATTCAGTATTTAATTCTAGGGCTCAGGCCGGGCTGTGAGACAATGAGCTAATGACCTAGGTGCCATGGGTAAACCACCAAATGTTTCCTTACATCCTCAGGTTCCTAAATACTTTCCAAACCTGGGCTCCAAGTCCTCTTTTCTGCTCTTGGGAGAGCTCTCATCCTTTTCTCCTTGGCAGAGACAATGTGCCACACCGACAGTCCACTTTGCAGTCCATTCTGGGGACGAGTAATGGCCTGCTGAGCCTAGAATGCCATCACGTTAATTGCCACCATGGGCGTGGGGAAAAAAGAGAAGATCTAAGGCTGCTTCACCCTTCTCAATTTCAACAAATGTTTGTTGTCCAGTGTGTTGTTCAACGAAAAAAATTGGAAATACTTAATAGTAAGAGCCACTTCAGCTTCGCATTTTCTTCTCTATTGCCAAAGTGGCACAAGCAAATGCTCAGCTAGTTCAGGTGGTCCTAAACACCTGCTGCAACTCCTCTTGTGCCCTAATTCCTAGCACGAGACTTGGCAAAGCACAGGAGGCAACCATCTCTTCCTCCATTGCAGAAATCCAGGTGGTGATTGCCGAAGCAGCGTGGATGCTGATGGAAGAGTGAGTAAAGCTTCGGATAAATAAAATCTATGTTAGGATTTCAAGCATCCCACACCATAGAAGGATCCAGGAATCCTGCTAAAATGACACCATCCAGTTGATATTTTGCAGATATTTTCAAACTCCATTTCCTTATCACTTTTTAAAAGGCCAATTTCTTTGTTAACTTGTAGAAGAGTATTTGAAAAGGTCTCATATCTATGTCCTATATGATAAAACAGCTAGTGGTTTGCATGACTGATTTAGAGATTGCTTCCATCTGCAATATTCTAAATACCATGTCTCATTTCAGAAGAGAAAAGTGGCATAAATATGTGACTAAGTGACATAAAAAATTTGACACATAAGGAATAGCATTTTCTCCATGATCTCAAACTCGATAGAAATGAAGCACATATTTTTCATGCTAAAAATACTAATCTGAACATTCTGCAGAAATGTGGCCCATTGACATTTACCTGAGAAAAAATGATACACAAATTCTATGCGTGGAGACGAAATAAATGCATATTCCCTTCAAACATTGCCAGTGATCTAAAATTAGTCTGGAATCTAATTTAATTGGAATTGGAAACAGAAATTGGTTCCAGTTAAACCAAAATATTTTTGATGAACCAATGTGTGCAATAGGAGTTTTCTTTCCAAGAAAGTGGATTAGTAGAAAAGATCCAGGAGAAATTTTAACAGCAAAACTTTGTAAACAGAAGAAAACAGTAATTCGCTATCTCATAGCCAAAGGGAGTCCTATGAGAAAGAGGATTATCCTCAAATTTGTTAGAATCCAGAATTCTCTGGTTTGACCCCTCAAGTTGATGGCAGTATGTTATTAAGAATAAACCTGTATTTGCTGAAGAAACTACCACAACAACAACAAAACCTAAGCAGAAATAACAGTGAGTGTATCCAATATGCATATATATTTGATTTTCTTGTTGACAAGCACCATCTGGAAAAGCCTCATCCACAAAAATGAAAGAACAAGGGAAAAAAAGTGTTTTCTTCCCCATATTGCATTAGCATCTGAACTTCATGAGGACATGGGTCAGACTGAATGGCAAATTAAATTTTACAGCAGCAACACAAAGCAAACACAAACAAAGCTACAATTGTGAATATATTGTATCATCTTGCGTACTTTGGTTTTGTTCAGAAAAGCCTGGAGAAGTATTGCTGGATAGGTTCTCAAATGTGCATCTGCCTGCCTTACGGTTACTCTGGAGAGGCGCTTTTCCAGCCTGTTCAGAAACAGTTCCTCTCTTTCCTGGAAATGCTGCTGAACACCTGACTGAGGATTACAACAGGGGTCTTGGCATTACTAACAAGCATTAAAGGATTGCTCTGTGTGCTGGTTGTACTCGTAGTTTATACATCCCAGAACGGTACTTCCCTTTTCTTCAGACCCACATGCAGCTCAAAAGACATCATATTGGCAGGATATTCCCTGGAGAATGGCTCTGTAGAATAGAACACTCCAGTGGGGGATGCTGTGCTTGATGCACCCCAGGATGTGGGTTGCCCTCTGGGCTTCCAGGGCACGTTGTTGTTTTGTGCTGGGATTGCTGCCCACCGGCAGCTCCAGATTCCTTCCTGCAGGGCTGCTCTCCAGCCACTTCTCTCCCTGTCCATACTTGTGCCCAATGTCACTCCATCCCAGGTGCAGAATCCAATATTTGGACTTGTCAACTATCATGCCATTAATGACCTCCCAAGGCTCCAGCCTAGCTAGATTGGAGACTGGAATCCTGTGCTCTCCATTCCCTATTAGCTCACTTGATTATATCTGGTTATGTGTAGCACTTTCCAGTTGTTCCTACTGAATGCGCAGATTTTTTCAGATTATTTCTCCATTTTCATCTATTTTCTGCCTTGCAGCATAACTATAGTTCTTCTCTTTGGTTTTTTTTTTTAGTATAAGCGCCCTATCTGTTCTTTCACCCAGACCTCTGGTGAAAGCAAACTAGAAGGCAAAATCCTGCAGAGCTGCATAAATATGTCTTCCCCTTTTGTCAAGAAAGTGCTGAAAAGTATTTCTTGAGCACAGTTTTGCTTGCAGGTTAGGGTTCTTTCATGTGTACTATGATTCTGTATTTGGCTTGTGAATATAATGTTAAACATTGTGAAAATCCTTACTAAGAACCAGGTATAAAATATTCACACTCCCATTCTACCCAAAAATGCCATTATTCCACTGTAAAAAGAGTTACGTGGATCTGTGAAGAATAAGTTACATGCTACAAGTTAGACAAGAAGAGAATTGATGGCAACTCCTCTCATAATTTTCAAGTTACTTATAAACGTGTTGCTGAATTATCTGTTCCAGAGTTTTTCTGGGTATTAAAGTTATGCTGACTGCTATGTAGCTGCCTTGCTTCTTCTCACTCTTGTTCCCTCTAAGAAGGAGGGGAAAGCAAAAATGGTGAGATCAGTTTATGAAACTACATCCATTCCCTTTGTGAATCCCCAGAGCTGGTTGCTGCTGGCTCCCACACCTTTTTAGGGAGCGCTTTTTCTGTCAAAGAATGAAGTTGATCAGGTCTGGAAGAGCTACAAACATCTTATCTATCTAAGTATCTTGTTTACCTCTAGCTGAGACAGAGGGTTTATTGCTGGTATTAACTTTGCTAATATCTTTTTCTTGCTGCCTCTTTTGTTAATGATTGAAAGGTAACACTGCCTACCTTGCTTAATAGTTTATTAAAAAAACCTGAACCTTCTGCAACACTTCTTATCCTTTATAAAATGTAATGATGGCAAATATTTCCTGATATTCAATTAGAAATTCAGTTTACAAAAATTCAATACCATTCATAATTGTAAATGGTTCAGGCATGCACTGGAATGAATTATTGTCTATTGTATTTCCTTTAAATCCTGGTTAACCTCTTGCTGCTTCTAAATTGGAATAAAAGCTGAGATGTAGAATGAGAGTACCCTCAGAATACCAATACAAATTGACTGAAATACATTGCTGAGGATGCAACTTGCATGTTAAAAAAATCACTTCAGTTGTGATACAGAACTTCAAAGTGGAGGAATAATTCAATGACGGTAATGAAATTTCATCTTCTTAAACTGTTATTAAATGTTATGTAAATCATTGTTAATTATATTCAATGCTGAAAATACTGCTATGTAGATACTGTTTCAGTGGCAATGAACACAAGAAAGACAAAATGATGGCTTTTCTTGCCGTACTTGTACTGGAAAAGGGGAACTTTGACACCTTTTGATGAGTAAAAAGATACTAAACCTGAAGGGAAAAGTCAGCCCTAGATAAAACAAGTTTTTGATGTAGCAACTTCTAAAAGGCAATTTGCACTTGATCTGACTCACATATTAAAAATATACAGTAGACAATTAATTCAAAGAGTAGTGGCTTTTCAAAGTCTTATTTTTGAAAGAACTAACATTCCCAGCACTAAATTAAAATGCACTTTTAGAAATACGCAAGTTGAAAATGCTGTTATCTTTAATATCTGAGGCCGTGCTACTCTCTTTCCCTAATTTTTGCAAAAATCCTTGTTTGAAGGACTGGAGGAAAAGTTTAACTCAATTGCTGGGGCATTATTTTAGCCTTTATTCATAAAGGCTTTTGAGCACGTGCTCAATTCTCATTTAAATCAATGAGGGTTAAGTGTTTTGGTCCAGGGCAGGTCTGTGTTTACTTCCTTTCATGAGTCACCCTTAGACTTCAATAATAAAAGAACTCTAGAAGTAACGATTTCTTATTTAAAAAAAAATAGAGAAATGAATCTGTAGCTGTATAAACACTTCACTTTTTTCTCTGAAGATTTTGTGTAATTAGAGTTTGGTGAAAATGGTGTAAGACAGTGGAGGAGGAGAGAGAAAGAGAGAGTGGTTCCTTATTATTTGAGGTGTGATAGAAAAATTGCTCCAAATACCGGGTGGGATTACTGCAAGGCTGTGCAGTGCTCTGCTGAGACACCTGTAGGGACTCTGCTTCCATTTGGAGAGGAATCACATACCAAAAAAATACTGTCCCCAGAAAACAAACAAAATGCTCTCACGCAACACTACCTTAGTCCTCCACTTAATACATCAGGAGGCAAAACCAATAAGGCATGCAAAAGTGCTGCATTTTAAGGAGAGTTGCAGTAGGAGGAGATATTAACAGTCAAGGTTGGTAAAGTAGAATAAAAACTTTTAAGGACACTTCACATATTCAATGAAGCTGGAAGGCTGGGGCTGCTCAACTTGCAGCTCTCATCAAAGCTTACACCAACTGCAAGCTCAGAATTGGAGCTGAGGGCTCCAGTTGAGGAGAGCACTCAGTCAAATCCTAAAGTGTTTTGTTGATGAGGGCTAGGTTGAAGGATGTGTTTAATGTGCAGGTGCCAGTTCTCACAGGAACAGAATTGAAAATGCATGTCTCACAAGGACTGCAGTGAGAAGTTTCACATTTGCTTTCTGCAGAGGTTCTGCTGGAAGAACCTTCTGCACACAGTTTGCAGAAAAGCAACACAAGCAGTGGTGTGACAGTGACAGAAAAAATGATGTATCATTTAAATAAATACATAAAGCCACTTATCATCTGCTCTACCTGCAACCCCAATTGAGAGAAATTCAATGGAACACTGGCATCATGTGGCAAGTTGAAAACACTTTAAGTTGACTATTCTTTTTTCGTCCTTGGACTAATACAGAATATGCTGTGCTGTAGGGCAGGAAAACAACCTTTGTCTTCAGCTTATAAACAAATCGTGAGGAACAGATAGTTTAAAAATATCTGTTGGATAGAAGAGACAGAGGAGGAAAATTGATGTGAACTGTATCTTGGCACAAAAGTACATGGGCCACTTTAGCATATGTGAGGCTATTTTACCTTGTCTGCCTGCTCTATGATGAGAACTGACCCAAAGGCACAACCCAAATGTGCCCTTAAGATGCTGAACATGCACAGACAAGAGTAAGCAGTGCCTGCATCCTTAATAACATTTAAACTAAGGCTTCTAAATAGTCACTTTTCAGGAGCCACTGGCTAAAACCCACAAAGGGTCCAGGGAGCTGCAGCCATGGGAATGTCCCCACTACTGTTTGAATACCTACAGCACTGCACTGCAGTTGTACACCCCACTGTCTCCTCCCTTCTCTTCTCTCTCTCTTACAGACACACACACACACACACACACACGCTCAGAGTGAATCCTGCACTCAGCATCGTCCCGACTTCAAGACAGGTGCTCTCACAAAAGAACTGGTGCTGCTCAGGGTCTTAAGTCATGGTGCTGGAAAAAAGGGAATTGTTTATGAATGAAAAATATCAAATCAAATGGACTCTGACCTTCTCTATAGTGCGGACTCCAGCCATTAGTTTGTTATATAAAGTATTGGCATTGCATTACACTTGTTCCAGCACCATGTATGGGAAGACTGAAAAGAACTTTTGTAATGGAAATGCAAGACTAAGAGGCAATTTTTAGCCTCTGCATTTGCAATATGAAGCTTTTCCAACTAAGTACCAGGATTATCAAGTTCCTTGAAGGAATTTCTTTCAAAAAAACAGCTGCCAGTAGCAGAAATCTAATAGGATAGTGCTTTAACTTGGAAGATACAGGATGCCTTTCTACAGCTTAAGGGCAGTACAAGTGTTTTGAATTCATATTTTTGGATCCATTAATTTATCTTAGATCAAAGAAATCAGCTAGTAATATGCCCTTTGGTAGTAAGTAATCACTTCTGTATCTTTGTAATATTAGATATGATGCTGTACTTGGAAAAAATACACTGCATACACTACTGATTCTGTAAACCTGGTGAATCCTGATAAGAAGTATTATTGTTTCCTTTTCTTTGTCTTGGTATGAATGAAAAGCCATTTTACATTCACTTGAAAATGTCTACTACTTCAGAAAGAAATGCATTCACTTTTGGCTGCCTTCATTAGATCTGTGATTAGGTGATAAGGCAGAGACATACAAGCTAATATATTATTTGTTTTCAATTAGGTCAACATTAATTTTTCAGCACTCTTTTTTAGTGAGACCACAGCTTCAAACTTCTCAACTTGATGACAGTAAAGCAGTGATACAAACTCCCAGCTACTCATCTTTCAAGGATTATCTATGAGAAACTATGCTGAGGCAAAATATCAGTATATAATTTCAAATTTCATCTCCCAGCTTTCAGATTTTGGTTGGGCATGGTTCCATCATTTCTACAACTCAGTAGATCTTCACAGTAATCTCCAAAGAGCAAGCATGTCAAATTACACAGCAGTTAGAGTTTAAGCAGACATTGTTCTCTTAGGGGCCAACAGCCTCTTCCTTAAATTCCTGGGAAATGTATCATCGTAGTGTTCCATCTTACCTTTTCCAGACAAAAGCTTTTTGGAGCTTTGCTTTTTAATGCAGAGACAATTCCAGTTTCATGAAATGGTTTTAAAAGCCTTAAATGGAACAAAACCTGTGTGTGAAATTTCATTACTGGTATAAAACTGAACTGTGCCGAGATGGACTTTTGGCTGCAGTTACTATATTGAATCTAGCTAGTCTCCTCTGAGAAAGTGAGGATAAATACTGCCAATAAAAAGAAAATGTGAATTGTGCTTTAGCTGTTTGGTTCATGTTTAAAAGCAATCGACACAGTTGGGGGGTTTAGTACAATAGAAAATGGTAATGGTGGCTATAAGCCATAGTTCAAAGAGATACATCTTCAACAAACTCAAGCACCTTCAAAGGATATGAAAATCTAATTAGATGCTTATTTATTTCTTTATTTAGGTGTTCATTAGCCTGCTTAGAGTACTTCTGCAGTCGGTTCAGGTTTGCCTTAGTTACTGCTGTCATCGGCATTAATTACAGAGATGTTCATTTTGCTCCTACTCAGCAAAATCACAACAAAGTGTAGTCTAAGATATGTCTCCACAACTGCAGTTGTCCACATTTCGCTACAGCGATATTAACAGTGTGCAGCTGCTGTGGGCTGTAAGATGCCTTTGTCCCAATAAGTTTCTGATTAGATGGCCATGCATGATTAGCTAAAGTGTGAACTGTCCAGCAGGAAAGGCAGAGCAGACACTTCCTCGAGACATGCATTTGTGTCACTTTGTGAGAATAATCATACCCTTGGTATTTACACACCTAGTTTGTCTTTATAGCTTTTATCAAACCTTTCATCTCAGTACCACTCATTTTCCAGCCTAACCTGTATTTCTTCCCCTCTAGAAGATTGAATGATGACAGGGACGTTGCAGAACAGCTACTTGATTTGCTTGTAGCAACGTCCTCAAAGACATCATTTGAGGAACAGCCTGATCCTTTATGGGACAAAACTAGTGGGTTTGCCCCTCTTTTTTGGAGGATTTGGAGAGGGGCCAAAGATTTGTAGACATTCTGCTATAAGGCGACAGAGTTCTGCGGGCTGTTATCAGAAGAGCAGCTTCCTGCTGCTGCTAACACATATTTGTAAAAGAAAAATGTCCTTTCCTGCAGCTAAACCATACAGCATTGCACACTGGGTGTAAAGAGAAGACTGCTCTAGAGGAAGAAAAACAAGAAGAAAAAATATCAGGGTTATTTATCCAAACACAAAAAAATAATACAAACTTATTTTTTTATTAGACTCACCAGCATGCTGAGCTCTGGACTCTGAGTAAACCAAGGCTTCAGCCAGAGGCTGCAGCAGGCAGAAATGGAGGTTGACTGCTGCTCATGCCATGGGATGCAGCTGCTCATCCTGCTAATCCCACTGCAGGAAAATTGACTGAGCACTGTGATGTTCTCATGTGGGAAAAAATGGACCTGTTTATCCCCAAGTTAACTAGATGGCTGGAGCTACAGCCACAGGGTGGGACCTCCACAGCAGAACCTCCACAGAGAGGTACCACGTGGCAATGGGGTGAGGCGTTGCTACAGACAGGGAACAGTGGAAACCAGGAAACACAGAGGGAACACGTGGACAGCATTCAGCATGGCAGTGATTGGGAGTGAGCTGGAGATGTGTACTGGTGTTGAACAGGCACATTCCCCTAAGCCACCAAATTAACAGGGTACACAAAACTTGAAGAATTTCAAACGAGTGGCAAAGGTGGCATGCCCTTGCTAGAAAGCCAGCAAAGACCAAAAGCAGACATGCTGTTCAGACATTAAAACGTCTAGAAAAACTGTAGCTGTAAGTTTTCCCTTTTTTCCACAAAGCTGAAATTTCAGAGAATGCAAAGAGAATGCAAACTTACACATAGTTCAGCTACTGAGAATTTTTTATTAGTTCCAGCTCCAGCAGAAATATTTCAATACACACCCACAAGGAAATGCTTGGAGCAGTAAGAATTGAAGCTGTCATTCAAAAAATTTCTCACTGCCAATTCTGCTGAGTACCTTCATGTGATGGGGAAAAAACACCACAGGAACTGCTAAAGATAGACCGTTAGGGAAGACAAAGACCTTCACAAGAAGGCAGAGCAGATGGGTGGACTTCAAAACATTTCCCACTGCTGAGAAATATTAAAACTTAAAAATCACTTCTCCACCTCTGTCCAAGGTTTTAACTTTTTTTTTTTTTTCTACAGAAGAAATAAATCTTACTGATTTATGCAGTTACTTGTTTTCTGAAGGAGGTTAATGGGACCTCTCAGCTTAACTTCTCCCTGTCACGTCTGCTGATGTCATCTGAGAAGAGGAGCCTGCAAGGTCTAAAAACTGTTTCAAACCACAGCTACAACAGACATACAGAGAAATCTCTGTTCTCACATCACTTTGTTTATGCTGAGCACCAGGTCTCCAGGGGTGGTCTGGACATTTGCCTTGCTATCCAGAAGAGTAAATTATAGTCACAAACAGTTCCATTGAAGAAAAAAGGTGTGGCAGAGGTTCATTGCTGAAAAATGGTTAGGAGGAATATTGTGAATCCTGACAGTTCTCAACTAGATAGAAACCTGAGAGCTCCTTTTGGGAAAATTATAAAAGTCATCATAAAATACTTCAGGCTGGGAAGGACCCTCAGAGGCCTCTAGTGTTACCCCCAGCTGAAAGCAAGGCTGACTTCAGTGTTAGACCAGCCTCTTCAAGGCCTTTTCAAGTTTGAAAAATTTCTGGGAGTGGAGGCACTATAGTGCCCCTAAGCAATGTGTTCCTGTGTTTAGACAACTTCACTGTGAAATTTTTTTGTGGTGGTACTGGGTTTTTTTGGTTCTGGGGGGTTTTTTTTTGCATATTTGTGTGCTTTTTTCCTTTTTTAAATATGAGGGAGTAACCTGGAGAACAATTTAGCATCGACATAGGCCATAACTTAAAAACTTATAAGTTAACCATCTGTTTTCCTCCCTGCATACAGAAAGAATTCAGTTTCTTAAGAGGACTGTGGAAATGTTATGGAGGACCTCTTGTTAGCTGAGGAGACATTCTCCCCCTTTTTGATGGGATTTTCCAAATACACTACAGAGTTGCAGGTCAGCAAAAGGCCTCCCCATTCTTGTGCACAAGACAGCAAGACTGTTGTCAGCACATAGAAGCTTTCTTAGGAAAAGCTTGGGAAGAGCCTGACTTAGCAAACCAGCTTAACACACAAAGAGACACAACCTCTGCTCAGGCATCAGGTCTGGAGGGGCAGCAATCAGGTGCTGAAGAATGACTTCAGACTTTCTGTTCTGTGCTAGCCACGGATCCTCATCCAGCAGCACAAGCTGAGCCCACAGTCACCCATATTCCCTTTTCTTTTGAAGCAGGATGATGCCAGCACAGCCAACACGTAGCAGTGGGGAACAAAGACACACAGACCTCCTTGCTTGTTTCCAAGAAGATCGTTTATTCAAAGCAACAAGCGAGTTTTATACCTTTCTCAAGCACCATATTTCCTTACAGGGTACCAACCTATCCCACGTTGCCCTGTCAGCACACACGCCCTCTCAGTGCCCTTCTATGGGGTGATCACGCCCGTCACCTTCCGGCAGGCTCCTTCTCGGAGGGGCCCCGCCACGTTCCCGGAGGGTCCCACCACGTGGCTGCCCCAAGGACAAGGCTGGACAAGCCTCTCTGAGCAGCCATGTGGTCCTTTGCTCTTTGTGCTGCCGTGTGCTCCTGCAGGCGCGTCCCACACCCCGCAACTCCATCCCATCTCTCCCCACACCAACATAAGTCAGTTCGTAAACATTTTGTAAATCAGAAGAGGAATTCAGCTATTGTGGAAACAATAACTTATCAGTTAGAGAACACAAAGAGATTGATGGCAAGGAAGCCCAAATGGCCTTGATGGGAGGGAAACCCAAAAACCCCCACTCAGTTAATCATGGTGAAAGGACAAATATATAAGATCTAGGATTAACAGATGTCAGACTTCTGCCTCTGATGGGAATTTAATACTTATGGGTCTGGCTTGGGTCCAGAGTGTCTGGCAGACATGGGTAAAACAAACATAGCAGGTAGTGAACAACTGAGTCACAGAGCAGAGAGTTCAAAACACTGTGGTCACCTCAGCACCTTGATGTCACCACACAAAAGGACATTCAGTACTTTTTCTTCTCTTCTTATGACTTGCTACAGAATAATAAAGTTTGTTTTATAATGTAGCACACTAATAGCTTTGGAGGCTGATTAGCTTTATTTCTGTGTCAGCTATTAATTTATCCCAGGGTTACCCATGGCTTTATGTTTCAAATCAATAGAGATTATCTGTTAAATAACCTTTAAGAAGATGAGCAAGCAGTGCAGCACTTGACTGGATGCTATGCATAAACTTCCCAGAAAACAGTTTTATATCCTATTAACTCAGCAAAATCACCACAGGCTTTCAAGGCATGCAGGAGTGAGCTTTTTAAACCAAAAGGGGAGCATTGATTATCTGAGGGCATTTTATTATGAGCAACACAATGATAACTAACATCATACCAGTGACTTCAGGAAAGAACACAGAAGCTGAATGTCACAAAAGCAAAGGCATCCAGAAGGGTACTCTTCTTCCTCCACTCTCATCACCCAACATTAGGGCTTTGTACAGAGCCTTTCATGCAAAAGCAGATATAGAAGCCAGTCATAGGGGTCTGGGAAGAGAAAAGAGACAGATAGCAAAGCCACTTCAGGACTAGGTCCATTCAGGATAACGAAAATTTTACAAGGAAATGGAATGGAAGGAGGAATTGCAAAGGTCTGACCCATTTTTGTAGTCTTTGTGGTGCCTACACAGAATATCTGAAACTTTTGCTCATGGAATGAAAAAGTCTTGCAAGACCAGCTAAAGCACAACCATCACACTTCCCTTCCCCCAAAATAGCTCAGCTGAAGTTGTTTAAAAAATACAATTTGAAATATAAAATGTCAGACTTATTATTAGGCTTTTATGATAGTACATAATATGTACGGTTCCAAAATTTTCTGTTGTGCTCCTGTGATGTTAGTGCCGCACATTACAAGAAAGTTGCAGACAAGCAGCTATTTTGATACAATAATATGTAAAAGAATCTGTCTTCTCATTCTCTTCATCCTTTCCACTTAGATCTGTTCGTGGCTCCTCATTCCCTAACCTAAATTCCCATTACATCTATATAAAAAACCACAGAATAATAGTCACAAGTCTTGATAAATGCCAGGTTTGAGGGGGTACTGCTTCACCCTCAGTATTTCCAAAAGTTGTGAGGAAACACAGTTGTTATAACAATGATGTCATCCACTGCTTCTGTAGGCACTAGCAAAGGCCTTAATGAGGAATTCCAAATAATATTTTTTTATTGTTAAAGATGCCTCAGACATGTTCATCTTTCCAACTTTAAATATGTATTTATACCCAGTTTGCAAACAAAGCCACACTGTTAGAAAGAGCAACACCGTAGGAGTGGCCTGAATAAATGAGAATGGGCAAAAGTCACAGGAGCGATAATTTAAGGACGTTCAGTGAGAATTATGTCAGACTGCAGGACTCTGTGCATGCGTGTGTGTACATGAACCCAAGGCCTGGGGCGTGCAGGGAAATCCTTCCTCTGATAATTTCTTTTTCATTGTGTATTAATATAAAGGCTAAGACAGCAGCTTGTTGTTGTTTCTAATTGTTGACAACTTCAATCAAACGTTTTGCTATTATTTAACACGGTATTTGCTAATAATTAGTGCCCAGTTATTTTTTTTTCTTTCCTGAGCACAAGCAACATCAGCTCCTCAGCAATCAGAGCAATTAGACTGATGTTTCCTGCCCTTCCCACCCCCCTTTAGGAGTAACCTGTCACACAAACAACGATTACGCCAGAGGACTGATGATACAACCTCACATCAGCGTAAAGGTCTCTGCAGGGGAGCCAAGGCACCACAGACTCTAGAGACTGACTTGCGGCTCTGATGAGACAATAGAGCCTGTAACGAAGAACAAGAAGGAGATGGATGGAGGTGGTCTGCTGGGAAGGTGACAGTGTGGTGTCTGTACCTGCTGCACTAACAAGCTGGCGCCTGAGTAGGACATCAGTGAGTGTGCAGATAAAGGTGATCCAGCAGATGTGATTTATTGGGATTCTCTCAACTGACAAGGTTCTTAGAGAAAATTTATTATAGGAACTAACAAGACCTAAGGAAAGGTCCTTTTACAAATTTTTATGTTCCTATTGTTTTAATAACCAAGATTCCTAGAAATCCCTGAAAACTTATCCCATCAAATCTGCTGCTCTTTACAATGTGGTGAAGACACAAGTACTGCCTTTAGACCATCTGGAAAGCCCTAAATGAAACATGCATCTTCTATGAGGAAAACCAAGGCCCTGCAAAGTAAAGAAACATCAGCTGCAATCTCAACTCTAAATTTCTGGAAAATCTAAATGCCTTCCCTGGGTACCTGTAATAGGCCATGTTTTCACATTTACATTTCTGTAAACTGTGAGTCTACATGAAAACTCAGCATCAGCTTGGGGAAAATAAGGTGCAACTCTAAACTGCAAAATCCAACTCTTCTCTTGTAAAGGCCGATGGCAAGCAGCCCACCTCTCCAGTTCCCCACCCAGCTCTAAATGTACTTGATAAGTAAATATTCCTTTACTGCTCATTTTTCTTCCTCCTCTCTAACCATATCCCATTCTCTCACAGATTCAGTATTGGTGGATACTGCCCTACCTACCTTGTTTTGCACTTCTCCTGAGAAGCTACGCAATCTTATAACTTCATTAATTCAGTTGTAGGAACTTTGATTCATAAAGCTGCTTAATAGATGGATGCTCAGTAGGACTCAGCCCTGCTGCTATCGCCCACAGCTTTTGTGAGAATTTAGCTCTAGACATAGCATGTTAACTTCTACCTTTCCAAACACCATGTAGAAGCACCATGGGAGAGCGGAATAGGAACACTAATGAGACTTTAGCTTCCTTCTTAGCCCGTGAGCCTGTTAAGTTATAGCAGCTTCAAATGATTGCTAGGAAAAAAGTATAAAATCCTCATATTCGTCAAGGATGAATCTTTAAGATGTTCAGCAATAGATGGGCTCACAGAGCTCTTTCTATGCTCAGCCTGATTGAATCCAGTCTTACAGTTGTCTCCCTATATCAAAGCCCACAGAGGACCTCATAGCATGGAGGATGTGTAACTTCCTACTCCTTCTCAAAAACTCAGTACCATTCATGGAAGAAGAGGTGAGAAGAGGACGTGCAGTTTCAGCCTCAGGTCTTGGGCTTAGATTCCTCCATTTACAGCCTGCCCTTTGACAAGAGCACCTCTCCTTTGCTCTCAGTCACACTTTCTTCAGCTCTTATCAGGTCTAATACGGCAGATGGCAGCAGGCAGGGCAGGGACTGGGGCTAAGGAAGCCACATGAGAGCACATGGAGAGTGGGGAAGAACTGATTTGGGAAGTGGGAGGACCCAGAGACACATGAGTGTCTGTCAGCACCGACACAGCAGTGACACTGCAGAGGGACTCACCATAGAGCAAGAGGAATGATTTCCTATGCCACACAGTAGTTAAGTAACACGCACAAATTTTGAGTGGTGAAAGAGCCTGAACTAAACAATGTAAAGTATTGGAATGAAATTTGCAGTGGCATAAAATCAAAATGCTATGTGCAGAAGGAGCTGTTCTGATTTTCTCTACTTATCTCAGGAAAAAACTTAAGGAGCCCACTATTGTTCCGGCAGAAGAACTCTCCCAGCCTTCAGTACTTTCAGGTGATTGTTTGGCAGCTTGACTAATATTGACTTTCTTCTGCCTTTCACAAGCAAATAGATGTTATTTTCCACTTATCTCTCTTCATTGCTCTTTTAGAATCTGTTATCAAATAGAAATCTGTCATTTTTTATTAGGGAATTAAGAACTCATACATGCAAGTTATTTTGACAAGAACAAACCTACCACAAAAATCTTGTTTGCAAGAATTACAGTTCTGAGATTCAGTGAATCTTGCCACCTCAAATTTTTTTGAGAAGTGAATGTTCAGCTATCACAAGGCCATTGCAATGTGCCAGAAACCTACTGACAAATAAACCTGATGTGGGTTCCCATCCACACAGGCATAAATCCTTTACAAATGACAGAAACTAGACAAGCATCTCAGGTGGAGCCCATTTGAATTTAGGCATTCAAATTAGTAGTTACATAAGACTGCCACCCTTTGCAGCCAGTGAAAAGAAATAACAAGCGAAAACACGTGTAAAACACACCGAACAAACTTCCCTGTAGATGTGCTCATTACCTAGTCATCTAGAAAACTCAGGCTGACCAGAAAACTAAATGTTGTGGAGTAAACTAAAGCTGTGAATCCCAACAGGAAAGGGGAAGGCAACCACCAAGCAATGCACTCTAATTATAGAGATCTTCCGTCTGTTTGCTGCATATCTTTGTATTTGTGAGAGCTGAGCTGCAAAGGGAAGTTTCAACATCCTCCATGGTTAGGATCGTGGAGGATGTATGAGACTGCAATGGAAATGATTATTTCAGACAATCAGAGATCTGTTCTGGAGCTAGCAGCACTCAGTGATAAGTTACTTTTTTGGAGTTGAATGGTAAAATTGGGTCTTCACTGTTGCACTAAGGCAGGCACATTCCTTTGCCTACAGTCTGCTTCTTGTATGTGATTGTCAATAAACACATTAAAAAAAGTGTCCCCTGAAAATAATTAATTTGTGCCAAAAGGCAAAGGACGTCACTTACAGAGCTGCCTTTATGACACAGAGCAGGGACAGAGCAGCTGAAAGTCCCAGCACTACTCACACCGAGAGATGGCAGTCACCCCTGCTAGACAGCACCACTGTCAGGCTGAGCCCCACCAGAAACGTGGAGGGGACACTGCTCACGGGTACAACTTCTGACATTGGAGAGAAGACATTTTATAAGCTATCTTATTCGTCCTTGTCTTCGCAAAGGAGCAGGAGGATTAGCAAGATCATCCCCTGAAATAAGCCAGACTCTGAAATCTGTGGTCTTCCAGACCCCTTCAGGCTGGTGAGGGCTGGCATTTAGGAGCAAGACTGAGCCTTGAATGAGAGCTATTTACTGTTCCATGGGGAGACACACACTGGTCTTCTCCAGTGTAACTTAAACACTGGGAAGCACAAAAAATTTTTTGCACTTAACTTCATGTTCAGAACCCATCAACAGCTGCATCTCATCCCCAGGACTAACACACAAAAGTCTCCATTCCAGGGATACCCCTAGAAATAATACACAAAGCAATCCTCTGATTGTAAAGCAGTATCAGCAGCTGCTACTGCAGTATTCACTTCCTAAACTCTGCAGTCTCCTCCTGCCTCTCCTCTTTCCTGGCTTGCCCCAGCCATTATTTCCCTCTGCAGAATGGTGAGAAGCAGTAACAAGATTAGTGCTGCTTGAATAGAGTGTAACTATAGAGACGAAGGATCATTTCACTGATCAGTGGGCTGTAATTTAGAAATGAATCTAGTAATATCATACCAAAAAAACCCCAAACAATCCAAACCCCAACTCTTTTGCTATTAGGCATATTAATTTATTATAAGATTAACACTTAAAAGCTGGGATTTCACACTGGGCAAATTACATTCAAATTAAATAAATTACCCCAGGAAAAAGATAGCAAACACATTTATATTCAACTTATTTGTATGGTTTTTATGGCAACTAAGATACAAAATTTGAAGAGAAAGGATAAGAAAATATTTTTTCAAAGTCTCAAAATAAATCCTTAAGCTTTATATACACATGATTTTACAAGAACAGATCCTGCTATTAACTTCTGGATTTGAACAAGTGCCACTTCTGTGTCTAGATGGCACAGAATCACAGAATCACAGAAAATGCTGAGTTGGAAGGGACCCACAAGGATCATTCAGTCCAACTCCTGGCCCCGCACAGAACCATCCTCAAGAGTCACACCATATACCCAAGAGCATTGTCCAAGTGCTTCTTGAACTCTGTCAGGCTTGGTGCTGTGACCACCGCTCTGGAGAGCCTGTTCCAGTGCCCAACCACCCTCTGGGTGAAAAGCTTTTCCTGATATCCAACCTAAATCGCCCCTGACACAGCTTCAGGCCATTCCCTTGGGTCCTGTCACTACTCACCACAGAGAGGAGATCAGTGTCTGCCCCTCCTCTTCCCCTCACAAGGAAGTTGTAACTGCAATGAGGTTTCCCCTCAGTCTCCTCTTCTCCAGGCTGAACAGACCAAGTGCCCTCAGCCACTCCTCACACGGCTTCCCCTCAAGGCCCTTCACCATCTTCGTTGCCCTCCTTTGGACACTCTCCAATAGTTTAATGTCATTCTTACATTGTGGTGCCCAAAGCTGCCCCCAGCACTCGAGGTGAGGTGGCCCCAGTGCAGAGCAGAGTGGGACAATCCCCTCCCTTGCCTGGCTGGGGATGCTGTGCCTGATGCCCCCCCAGGACAGGGTTGGCCCTCCTGGCTGCCAGGGCACTGCTGACTCATGTTCAACTTGCCATCGACCAGGACCCACAGATCCATTTCTGAGGCACTGCTTTCCAGCATCTCATTCCCCACTCTGTCCGTACATCCAGGGTTGGCCTGTTCCAGGTGCAGAGTCCACTGCTTTCCCATATTGAACTTCCCGTGGTCGGTGGTTGCCCAGCCCTCTAATTTGTGAAGGTCTCCCTGCAGGGCCTTCCTGCCTTCAAGGAAGCCAGCAGCTCCTCCCAGTTTTGTATCATCTGTGAACTTGCCTAGTATCTCTTTCAGTCCTGCCTCCAAGTCATTTATGGAGATGTTGAATAGCACAGGGTCTGAGGAATGGGCTCCTGTGGAATCCCACTAGTGACAGGTCACCAGTCTGATGTCACCCCTTGCACTGTAACCCTTTGTGCCCGATCTGTGAGCCAGTTGCTCACTCATCCCATGATGTGTTTATTGTGGGCTGGACATTTTGTCCAGAATGATCCTGTGAGAGACAGCAGCAAGATATTTATAACACTTGCTTTAAAGTGAATGCTTTAAATTGTATTCAGAAGAGAAAAAGAATGTCCAAAAGTTTAAGTTTCCATCAGAAGTTATAAGGCTTGATTGTTTTACTCTATTTTGCAGAAATCACATTTTCTACTAATCCTTTGCTTCCAATTAAAAATATTGAGCATTTCCATATTGCTACTTAGATATTTTAACTAAATGTGAAGAAATCCACTGGTGCTGCCTCAAAACCAGCAGGAAAATATTTTCCCTGGTTTCTACCAGCAATGAATACTTAGATCACAATCCAAAATCTAAAACAAAACTAAACCGTTTTGAATAATAAGAGTACTGAACTGCTGCAGTTCCACTCCAGCACACAAATTATACTGGCCATTTAGCACAACTTTGATGCAGGAGCTCAGCTACAAGTCCAGTTTATTATCAATCCCAGCAACTGCAATGTAACGCAATTTCAGGAAATATCCAGCAATTTCTCTCCAGCCAAGAAGCCCATCACGTGTCCTACCTCAAGCTGTGCTCATGAGGTCCCTGTAAACAGAATTTAGCCTGGGGCACTTGTGCAGCCACAGAGCCAAGCAGACCTGAGTCTTAGGGGTACAGACACAGTCTCAGTGGGGTTCAGCTGTCACACACACTAAAATGGGGCTGTTAAGCTTGGCTGCTGCGCCGTGAAGTGACTTCAGTACACAACAGATAAGCTTTGAGAGCCGCAATTGTGAGCAAGCAATGATTTGTATTTCTTCTCAAGGATAGAGAATAGTTGTCAGTTTTCCAGCTCAAAGTAGTTGCTGTCATCTAGGAAGTCATTCATTGTTGAGTAGATCAAATAATTTTCCTAAATATCTGCTAAAAATTCCTTTCTTTCTCCAGGGATTTAATCCATTTGGTTTATTAATTCATTATATAGAAGTAAAGCACTTGTTAATGGTGAACAAAGATGACAGAATACAATTTTTATCTAATAATACTAAAGTGAAGGGACTTAAACATGCTTTTGTTTTTTGAAGCTGAAATATCTACTAAAAACTTTATAGAGAAAAAATTCTCACTAATTCAATACAGCTTTTTTAGTACACTACAGTTTTTATTTATTTATTTATTGTAGAAAGAATGGGTTCACATAGCAAATTTCAGAAAATATTTAGGAACAGGTTAACGAAATAGTCATCATTAAATATCTGCTGAGCTTGCACTAGTGGGATGAGATGACTCTTGGGGAATCTTTTCAATGCTCCATCTCTTTATGGACGCACTTAAACATTTGGCATATTGTAAGAAATTCTTCCAGCCCTTACAAAGGACAAAGTAAGATGACTATAATCAATAAGACTATATTCTAGCAATGCAGGCCAGAATATTACAAGAGAATGAAACCAAGATCCATGGTTTATGAAAAAAAAAGAAAAAGAAATTGGACTAACAGCACAGGAAGACACTTGAGTTAATAAAATTATTTTGCTTTTTCTTCCAGCAAGAGTAGAATGATTGAGACAGTGAAAATTCCATAAATATGTCAGAAAACAAGAGAGGGAACAAACTGTACAGATATTCTATGACGCTCCTAAAACCTTTATAATCTAAATGTACACAGCGTGTCATACTATGTTTCTTTTCAGTTGTGCTTTTATTCACGCAGATTTGTGGATCCATCCCTCAAAGAAGGATTCAGAGTACCTTAGTTCATTTCTCTGGACCCCTGCTAGATCTTTTCAACCTCATCTCAGGTCTTCAGTCAGAACTCCCATACAGCCTGCTACTTCTGGTCCGTATTCTGATCACGTCTATCATACAAGTTTCAATTAGATGAATTATGAATTAACCTTTGGGCAGCTTCTCCTTGTTCGGCAGTCAGAGCTTTGGTCTTGGACAGTAGATAACTGAAACCAAGAAATCTGATCCTGATTACAGTTTTTTTCAATGTTTGCTTTCCTACTGGAGGAAAAAAAAAATATTTCTTCAAAATAACACACTGGCTATGTCTCTCAGTGGAGACACAAGATGTCTTGTGAATCTTCTAGAATCACAAGTCTTGGGTCATGATTTTTAAAATTTTATTTACAGCTTCTTGATGAACAACATTAAAGCTGATGCACTAATCACTAACCTGGTCACAAACATAAACAATCTTGTTTAGATTACAGATAGAAAAGATACATCCCCTATGTGAGACCTTCAATGACAACTTGCAATATTCAAGCACAACTTGGAACATGAAAACACCTCTATATTGCCATTTATTCTCTCTTGCTTGTGTCAAATTAGCAGTAACATGCTTTAAAATAGTTTGATAACCAGTGGACAGGGACTTCAAGTGAGAAACTCCTTGATTCCTATGATCAAGATGAGAAAAAAAATCTTAAGTTCTTAGATAAGAAAATTGAGATCAGAATGAGTAACTGACAATCATTAATAAAATAATAAATAGGCTAAACAATCTGACAAAAAAGATTATGAGGGAGGGCAAGTGGAAACATATCTCAGTGACAGTCCTTCACATAAACACTAGCTGATTTGATTGAGACCCTCTTGAATGTTTTCTGGCATGTGTTAGGCAAATTATCCCTGCATCTCTGTAATCATTACTCTTCATCAGAGAATTAAATAGTTGCATAAGTTGCAAGATTTTCAAACCTTATTGATGATTTTTGGTTCACAGAATCCTTTGTAGCCTGTATAAATTCCGTGTACACGACAGTTTTAGCAGTCCTGATAACACCAGCACTAGAGGGAAATTGAGTCTCCATGTTGCTATGTAATATATGTTCACCTTCTTCACTAAAAACAGACAGGCAGAACTATCTGCACTTTGTACCATGGCTCCTCTGATTAATTTGGATGACAAACACTACCCAACAATGCATTTCAACCTGTTGATTGCTTCATTTAGAAGGATCCTGCATTGGCTCCTCACCTGTGCAAGTGACGGTACCGTCTGGCCCATGGATAACAAGCCCCAGAGCATAATGCAGCAATCTCCTCAACAGAATAAACAAATAGTGCACATGTAAGTATAAAGTTCACAAAGATAACTTTTTCATGTATTATTTTCAATAAGCTGCATTCTTTTTCACTGGCTGCCTCCAGCTGAAAACTCTAACAATGAGAAATCACTTCTAATACTTTTGTATGTATCTATGACAAAGGATGACATTCAATATTAAACACATTCCTTGCCGCTATTTTATTCGCTTTTTCCACTTGATAATAACCATGGTAGGTTACGGGGAAAAAGAGATTTAAGGTTAAAAAAAAAAAAAAATCTATAGCTCTGCTGCCCAGAAGTTCCTACTTCTAACCACATGACTCTTTACATGAAATATTCTTTCATTCGTCTTTCAAAACCTTTTAAACTGTTTATATTTTTCTAACTTGATTAGAATGTGTTGCCTGAAAATCCTGACTTGTTTGTTAAATTGAACTGTCAGAGACAGTTTATAGCTGGTGTGTGATCACTTTAATCAAGGAGGTGCCTATTCCAATTCAAAAGCAAGATTTATTTCCCAAAAAACTGAAGCACCTGTATTTTTCATTGGCATTATGTAACACTTATACCAGTATTCACAACACAATAATTCTGAATTCCTCAGGTAACTTAATCTTCTTGTTAGTGTCCATTCTTGCCATATAAGCACTGACTTGCCTCTTAGACGATCTTATTTTTTAGAGAAACGCTATTTTCCAAAGAATGTAACGTCTCTATTAATGTGAATTAGTAGAGATGCTATGTGAATAACAGTAACTGGAATAATGAGTTACGTGACTAAACCATGACAACTGATTATACTCAGTACAGCAAACATGGACTGCATTTCATTTGCCTGGACTCCTTGTAGCAGCACAGTGCAGATGCTCCTTTGGAGTTCTCCAGCTATGGCTGTTACATGGTCAGCTGCTGCTTGCTTGGTATCATCAGTATTAACCACAACGCTGGTATTCCACATATTTTGTACTGCTTTTTTGATGTGCACCATACGCCAACTAACATCTCATAAATTACCTTGTTATTTTCAATGTGTATTCACCACTGTGGCTTAAATTTTTAATATTATACACTCCCAGCAAAGTGAGTTTGAGTCAGCAGAGCTGCTCTGCTGTGATTGCACCTGATGGACCCTGCAGAATGGTGCTTTGCCCAGAAAAGGGTGACTGCCTTGGCTACCACGACAACCACTCTGGTGTCTGACAATGAATTTCCTATTCCTTTCAGTTTCAAGGAAGTACCTCTCTACCCTGTGTACTGTAACCTCTAAACTGGTGGTTAAAATAATCCTAAGGACTACAGCCAGGAATACAGGGGCTAAGGAGAATCCTGAACACAACACTTCTTTCTTGGAATATAAAACTTTTTGAATGTATATAAGAAGTAAGCAGTACCACCAAATAGCTATCTTTAAAAGAAAAGGATAAGCCTTGCCCCCTATTAATGAATAACCATAGACACATGCTCTGAGAAGAAGGCTACAGGTTGGGTGACCAGACCAGAAAGAAGGGCCTCCATATAGGTATTTGTAAGCTGTCTGTTCTGGAATATCAGTGTGGGTCTTCAAACTACACTCAGCCTTCTTCCTAACCTTCTCGGATATCCAGCTTCAAACAACCACTTACTCAACTTCAAACAACCACTTACAGTGTTTTATCCACTTGGATCTCATTCTGACATGCTACACAGTCCTCACACAAAAATTACTACGATTGCATACTGAAGTGAGCTTTGGGTTCCTTTGTCAGAAACAAAATCCAAACTAAGGGATTACAGCATCTTCATATAGCATATCAATATTTAAGTATTTTATTTGGTCTGTTCCTAATTTGGAGACATCTGGCTTAAAGGGAGCTGATTCTACTTCTGCCATAGTGCTATTGGCTTCCACAGAGAGCAGCTGTTCCATTTTATTACAGTAATCTCCAAATTTTTCTTAAATAGCTGTATAATTCCTAGATCCTTTTGTCTTCTCATTTCAGATGGTGAATGAAGAAACAGCTGTGATAGCTGTGTGCCTTTGCCTTTAGCACCTACTCCAGACACATGGAGAAAAGACTCTCTTTAACATGCAAGGCAAAAGATAATACAAATTACTCGTGCTGCTGAGACTGGAAAAACTCTTAGCAACTAGAACACTGGGGAGAGAGAGTAAAAGGGGCTGGACAAATTAAACATCTTGTGGGAAAATCTGAATTCGTGTTCTGTTCCAATTATTCTGCATGAAACTTAAAAGATAAGACAAAGGAAACCTCAACCTCCACAGCTGAGACAGAGTTATCTAGCACGGCAAAAGTTTGCCTGGTGCTGGTGTAGAACAGCTGCCATGCATCTGAGGGATCCTTTCTCAGTTCTTTGAAAAAAAGGCATATAGGATCAAGACAGTTTTCAAGCCATGTATCCCAAAGTGATGAATGGGTCAGAAGAACTGGGCTTTCAGATTTTTATTTAGACCATTTCCCTGTTTTACTCAATTGTGTTTTCCTCCAACTCTTGGTGACTCCATATCTCATCTGCTTCAATTTTAAAACTATATTCCCCTTGCACTGCATTTGGGAGTGAATTATCTAAATCTAGGTCTATTTTGAATGGCAGGAACTTACAGAAACAAGAGAGCTTTAATTTTATCTTCTGTAGGCTGCTTTATTCTGTTGTATCGCCTTTCCAACCAAACTTTGTTCTTGTTTATGCAACTCAACCAGATAAACTAGAGGGCTAGTCAGTCACAGGATATTATTATGACTTCTTCTTTGCTGGGCACCTTGATAAGGCACTGAATCTCAGGCTCTGGCCTTCTTCTTAGAGCCCAGTTATTAGGAAAACCTTGAGAGGCTTTCATAGCTGACATATTGTCAGCTTTTCCTTCATGTCATTTTTGCTCTGAGAAAGCCTATCCCCGTCCTTGAAACTATACTACAGTTCATTCCTGCATTCCATTGTCTGCTTTAACCATCTCCTTGAACACTTTCAGACTTGAAGTCCTCTTGTCTTCACTGTTGCTCATCATCTCTTTAAGTCTTCCCAGTAAGTACACCCTGCATGTCAGGTGGCATATATTTTATATTCCAGAAGCTGCACCTTATCAGTCACTTTCCTTAGCCTCTGTGGTATTCTTAAATCAAATTAAAACTTTTCCTTCTTCTCTTAAGAATCTCCGGTAGACTTTCTGACCTCTCTTCTACACTCTCCTCCATGCTTATTCTACACCTCTGATCTTGCCTTCCCCTCCATCTTCTCTATTTGCACTATTCTGTATATCCTGAAGATTTTTCTCCTTATATGAACCTCCGGTTTCTATTAGAAACCTGCTTTAAAATTTAGCCTTTGGCACTGAAACACATTTTACTTTCCCTTTTGTTTCTCCTCATGCAAGTCCCCTCTCACTAGCTCATCCCTGAAAGTTTCCACCACTAACTCAGAAGCTGTTAAATTCCATCCTATTGTTCTGCTCCTTGCCTTGTCCCTATACTGCCAGAACTTTTCTGCTGGCATAGGGCTCCTACACAGCACACTAATATATTTTGCTGTGCATACAACACAAGGGCAATATGTCAATAACAAAACACATGCTCCTTGTTGCTCAGAAAGAATTGTCTGATTTTCTCTTCCTCATTAACCAGAGTGAAAAATCATAGCATGGGATAGTAAATCCTCTCACTATGGCTACCAGAATGTTATGAACAAATAATTATGCTTGAACAAGTGACACTCACATAGCACATCTGTATGAATTCTACATTCTTCTGCAGACAAAAAACCAAAAGTTCTACATTTTTTCCAGACCAAGAAAGTGTATTTCTCTGTAGCAGCTCTTCAATTTTACAGAAATGCAAGATCTCTTTACTTTATTAGAGTTCCATGATACACTACGTGGTGTACCTAGTATTATTTTAAAACTCACCAGAGAGCCAATGCAAAAGTCCCTTGGGTCCAATGGTCATTTCTTAACTGATTTGCCCCTTTATTGAGAATTTTAGTGAAAGTTTGGGACATGCAGTAAACATAAAGTGGGTCTTTTACAGCACACTGATTTTTTACCTAAAAAATTTGGCAGTAACTCTCAAATATAACTAGGTGTGTTCTTGTGCATGAACAGCTCACTGTAACATGCATGCATGCTTCATATTGAATTTCAGTTTCCATTGCCACATAGGACAATATTTCTGTTACTAAACTATGACTTTTTATGATTTAGAAAACAAAATAAGCATCACTGACATATAGATTGGCTGTTCAGACACAATTAGAATAAAAAGAAGAAAAAATAACATCCAAGGAAACTGAGTTGTAAAATAATCCTACTGGTGAAAGTACTCCAGTTTTACTCTGTGTTTTAAAAAGACAAATAGATTTTAGTAACATTTTTAAAAATATAATTGTTCATCCTGTGGGAGAGGAAGGTTCTTTTTTTGGTTGTTCCTTCGATTTTATTTTAAGGATAAAATAGGAATGGCGAGAGACAATTACTGAACAATAGCTCTGCTTGTGTGAAATTATTACCCGTTTGTGTTTCTCTCTCTGATGTTGATTCATTGATGTGTCACATAGGGACAAAATGCCCCAGTTCAAAGAAACACTGGACTCATTTAAGCCGTGTACAATTGAACTCCCTCCGGTGACTCACTAATGGGCTCTGGAGATGCTTTACAGAAGTCTGTCCAGATCCAGTGCAAAGTCTGTATAATCACAGATTAGAAAAATCAATATCCCCTTTCTCCCCATCAGATGGGGAGGGCAGATCCTGTCAGAGCAGCAGCAGGGGTTTGAGGGAAGGCTGGTGGGCTGAGCTCCCCACTGCCCTCCTCTGCCAGGGGCAAGGAGCTCGCAGCAAGAGCAGCAGAAGGGTGCACAGCAAATCAGTACACAACAGCCTGTGACCTCTTTTTCTCTACCATCCATTGACAGCTGGTTCATTACATCTTTTTCTTGGCTCAGAAGATGGTAACTAGCTGTGATGTTAAGCACTGCAATAGCCTGCCCAGGGAAGTGGTTGAGTCGCCATCCCTCCAGGTATTTCGAAGATGTGCAGACCATGGTGCTCAGGGAATGGTTTAGTGGTGGACTTGGCAGTATTAGGCTTATGGTTGGACTTGATCTTAAAGGTCTTTTCCAGTCTAAATGATTCCATGATTTGCTGTGGCTTCTGGGGCTTGAAAAGGTATGGAAGACAAGTTTGCGGTTAGATGCAAGTGCTGCTGCCTCCTTGAGTTCTTTAGAGGTCACAGCCACGTCCATTTTGATATTCCTATGAATTTGCTGCGGCACTATCATCTCCACTATCTCCAAAAATCATCCTCTCTCCAAGTTTAAAACACAGCTTCCACAGAGGCATTAATGATGAGAAACAGAAAAGAAAATATCTATTGATACTGGCCACTAAGTCACAGACAAAACATAGACTTAGTTAAATGATAGCATTTAAAATTTGCAAATACAGTCACTAGAAAACAAAGGCTATTGAAGTAGGGCTTCAGTAATTACGAATTCTGAAAGAACTCTACTGAAAGTTTTGAAACAAAGGCATAATGCTTATTTGCTTTCCTTTGTAAGGCTGATCATGTTCCATCTTACATCAAAAAGGCAAAATTATAGTTTCCTATGATGAGGCAGAAAGAGTAAATGAAATTAAATTTAAAAATGAGCTTCCCTATTGAAAATTCCGTAATTAACTTAGTGAAAATAATTAAGAACACTTTTTTTTTTTAAATATATGTATATGTATATTTTTATATATACACTGTTAGAATGTAACAAAGGCAGAGATATACAGGTGCAATGTTGAGATTCTGCATTGCATAGAAAGTTTGGGAGTTGGGTTTGCTTGGAGTTTTTTCCCCTTCCCATGGTACTCAACCTATTCACTCAACAGCAAGACAGTTTTCCAGGTGACAAGCATACTAGATACCCTTTCCTATAAGACTGCATATAGTTGTATCATTAATTGTGAATTAATTTCTGAAGTAATAGAGCTTATTAAACTACTCATCAGATATGAGCCTGTGCAGTTCTGAACTCCTGGGTTACTGCAGTTTATGACATCAGTCACAAAATCCATGTGACTCTTGCAAGGGACACAAATAACAATAGCTTTGTTTTGCAGTGTTTCCTAATGTGCACATTTACATGAAGCGTAATTTAAGGGTTTTGTTCTTTTTGTCTCTTAATTCAGTGCCTTTCACAAACAGAATGGCTTCTCTGTAAAATACTAACACCAGTTTGGCAGCCATTCTAAAGCACTTCATGCGTAACATTGTACAGAACACTTAGAAAAACCTATTTGTTCTACTACAAAACCTTTTTACCGCAGAAAGAAGGGGAAATTGGTTAAGCTTTTGTGATTTTTGCCATTAAAATTGCTCCTATCAAAGTCTGCTAAATAAAAAATGCCAGTGTTCCAACACAAATGAGTTTTGCTCCAATAATCACAACATATACCAGGTGGAACGTGCTGGAAATGCTTGGAACCAAAAATTATTCAAACCTTTTGAAGATTACTATTTGCCCTAGTTTTGCTGCATAAAAGATTGAGAAATAAGTTGATATTGACAGGTGTATTTTTCTAAGACTGGAAGGAAAGAAAGTTTTTGAGAGAAAGAAACTTTTTCTTGCTTCAGGCAGAATTTTTTGAACCTATTTCAACATCATCAAGAAAAAAAGAAAACCACTGCTTAACTAGTGTTTCCCAGTAATGCCCAGAGGAATTAGAATTTAAAAATGAACACATGGTTAGATTACCACTTCTAAGCCAATAATCATTAAAACTTAAATTTAGATGCCATTTTTTAAATTCAGCTGTTAATTTTGAGACCCGAAAAAAAATTAAAGTTTTCTTCGTTACACGAGTTTAATCATGTAAAGTTATTTCAAACCTAGTCTAGTAGGAGCAAATTTATGCTATTTAAATACAGTTCAAACCATGTCATCTATTACAAGCTTTTGAAACACTAGTGTATGTTTATGTAAAATTTATTCCAAATATCTCAACACTATTAGAGAAACCTAACGCCTTACAATATCTCCAGGAAACATTTACTTATTCCCTCCAAGTAAATAACCACACATATTCTTATAGAACACCCTGCACCAGAGCATCCCTTCCTTTCTCAAGGCAAGGTTTTTGATTTCAGCCTGTTGGACACCTTTTTCTCCAACCATATGGGTATTTGTGGTGTTTAGTATCAATTTTTTTTTTTTTTTTTAATTTTCTGAGGCCCTTGAGGAGTTGCAGTGTCTCATTTTCTCTGTAGGCACATCCTGCTGAGTGGTAATGAGAAGGACAGGTTTGGCCCTTCTTAACATTAATGATCAGAGCTTTGCTTAAAATACCTCACTACCAGACGATGTTAAGAGAAGACAAGATATACTTCTCATTTCTTATTTTGCACAGAACGTGAAATATATTGTTAATTGCACACCCTCCTATAACAGGTTTACAATCCACCAAATGTAACTCTTACAAAAAATCCCAGTACTTAAAATTCCCATACTTTTTTCATAAACACATTGAAACACAATTGAAATATTAACAAGAAAACATCAGGGATGAAAAACATTGTACAATTGATACAACAGTAAAGTATAAAAGTACACATTAAAATAAAATTAAAATTGTGATCTCTCACTCATACCAAAATGTTTTTGCATGCATAATTTAATGAAAATCCTATTTAATTTCACTGAATTTTTATGCATTCAGTAAATCTACCGTGGAAAGGCCATAAGTCAAAACATTTTACCTGAATGTTCCCAATAAGCTTGCCATATAAAGTCAGGAATAATATGCCTAGAGAACATCACAGAATTGTTTAAATGCTCAATTTTGAGTCAGGCCAGATCTCCAGATTTATTTTCTCAGAGGGAAAGAAAAAAAAAGCAATTTAGCATTTCTCAGAAATCACAAACAAGTAAATGTCCTTGCATAAGTATAGTTAAAAAGTAGTTAATGTATTAATCAAGTTGGATTCCCATGGTATTTCTTTAAAATAAATTCACGTCTCTTTACTGTTGCTCTTCCCTAATTATTACTGTTGCAAAATGGGAATTAAGAACAATATTCTCTTTTTTGAAACACATGTAATAAAATAAGTACAGTTGTGTGCAATCCAAATAAGCCATCAGCAGTTGGGTAGAAGAAAATCATTGCAGCGGGACTAAAACGACAGTCGAGGATTTCCTCTGGAGGTTGCTTTCTGGACAAATCTTACTTGAGGGTTAGACTAGATGTTAAAGCACCTGTTAAAGGTCCCTTTCAACCCAAACTATTCTATGATTGTTTAAAAATATAAGTATTTTTCATAGATGATGATGAAAGGTGAAATCAGTGGACAACAAACACAATGTTGGGAGGCATTGTCACAGCAGAAGAATGTACCAAAATGAGAGGAACAGCTTTACACTTGGGATTAACGTGCTAAAATGCAGCTAAACCAGCTGGAGGCCACAGAGGAGCCCCGGACATTAATTCATGATGAGTTGATTTGAAGGACAGCCCAAATGTGGAGTATCTTACTTCCACAGCTTCCTCAAGACACCTTACACCGCTCAGCAGGCACCGACAGACCCTGACCGACACAGAGCCATGGTCTCTCGGCTTTGTATTCAGCTATGGTACATCTTTCCCTCAAACCACATGAATCTTCCTTATTTGCTTTTAATTACTGACTTTATAGTTCATTTGGGTGGGACACAGAGGTATTAATTTAGAAAAAATGGCTTAAGTAACTGAAGTTATTTGCCAAGTTATTGACAAACTTGGAGTTAACGATGCAATTTGAAAGATCAATCCTCTTTTCTGTGTAGTGATTATGATTAAAGGAAGAAGTGAATAACAATAACAATGACTGGGGCTAAATTACTGTAAATTGTTCAGCTAATTAAAAATAAACAATGAATATATCAAATCAAAGACCGAGTGAATCAACCAATGAATCAATAATAATTTGCTCCTGAATTTTGAAATTATCAAGTCACTGAATTAATACAGAGAATAAATCATGAGGCTGACATAAGGAAAAAATGTCTTTTTAAAAACCCCAACAATTCATGCATAGAGATACTGCTGGAAGATGTATTACATCCATTGCTTCAGAAAACATAAAAGCCAAAAACCCGTCCATCCGTCTCCTTCCTGCCCAATAACTAATGCTCTGTCTGCCACTATGGCCTTGACTTAACAGCTGAAAAACTTGAATGTTCATTCTTAATGTAGCTCTTTGACTCACAGAGTTCACCCAAAAGGGCAGCTAATTGCAGAGAAATAATGAGATTTAAGTACTTTCCCTTCATTCAAATGCTAAAATCTTACCGCGGCTAAAGTGAGTTTTTCCTCCTGCTTCCTTCACAGAAATTAACAGAAGTCTTAAAAAATAGAGGTAACTGCTGAAAAATTAACAACTCCAGCATAATTCTTTCATCTTAACTACATGAATTTAGATAATAGCCAACATAAAATTATAAAAACATTCAAACAAATCAAAGAACAGGACAAGTGTATGTTTAAGATCTGAGATCCTACTTGAACAGTGGTGTTCTTCATGGGGGTTGTTAGGTACAAATAGAAGGAAGACCTTGAGGCCAAGATGGGAGTGGAGTCAGAAGAGGCAAAGAACCTGCATGGCCAAGCATGAGCCAAGGTCAAGAACGTGACAAAAGAAGGCACTAGCCCAAAGACCAAGACAAGAGAGGATCCAGAGGCTGAGATGAAGACTGGCCAACATTCTATCAGTCTAAATTCTTTTGGGAAAGAGCACGGGCCAAAAACCAGACATGATTAATGGAACAGAACCCAGAGATACACTGTCTAAAAAAGCATCAGACGGCTTCATAGATGTGGATAGGAAATTTACTGCAATTATTGCTCAGGAATTTGCACTGCAAAATATAACCTCACTCAGACTGTCTTCTAATAGTCTATCAAAATTGTTGCTCCCTTAAATCAGACTTGAGAAATATATTACTGGAGGAGCAGTCTATAGAGACACACACAACTGTGGCCTCACAGTGAGTGCTCTAATACCCACTCAAGCACAATGCAGTATTTTGAAAGTTTATAAGGAAAAGCACAGAAGGGCATATGAGCATGAATGTGCCAAATAACCTTTTTGTTGTACCTTGGAGTCATTGCTTGTAGGCAACTCTTCACTGGTGTGTAAGGCTCAGAGT
This sequence comes from Cnemophilus loriae, assembly GCA_013397755.1. Lineage (NCBI taxonomy): Eukaryota > Metazoa > Chordata > Aves > Passeriformes > Corvidae > Cnemophilus > Cnemophilus loriae. The sequence goes on along the minus strand of VZTF01017490.1, from coordinate 2,968,191 downwards.
CCAACCAAAAGAAAGTACAGGTACGAAGTAGGTCACCCAAAGTCCTGAGGGATTATAATGCTTGATAAACTGCACTTGGGAGGAAGCAGCATCTTGGTATGTGTCAGTAATGCACCTCCTGTATCATAACTACCCATAGTGATCTCTTGATGGAAACAGAGCTTTTATTGAATTCCAGGGAGTGCTGAGGATAGCCCTTATCCTGCTAGTCTCATATTGGACCTTGACATAACTAATTCATCTAGTTTAAGAACCTCTAGCAGAAGATAATCCTACATTTAGTTTTCAAAATTACCAGCAGAAACAACCCTGGGGACTGATTTCTGTGGTGAAAAGCGATGTGCTTTTGATAAAGGAGGTGCTGAAGAATGAGTCTCCTTTTGGGATAAGAAGTTCCCAATAGAATACAGGTAGATTAGCCCTCTGAATTAGATAAATCTCAGAAACTGCAGGGAACCCATGTATTTGCAGATAGAGAATGAGTGACAGAACTCAGACCTTTTCTCCCTTCCTGATGATGATGACCGAAAACAGAATGACACTTAAAAATCAGATGTTAACGTTGCCAAGGGATGGAAAAATGGGCTCTCAGAGTTCCCTATGTCTTGAAAGAGTCCCCAGAAAGGGGAAGGCTGTCAGACAGCAAAAGCACAATATAGATAACACATCCTCAGACCATGAGATTTGTGAAGTCACAGGACTATGTTGAAAAAGCTCTCTTCAGAGAAACGGAAGGGGTCCTGATGCAAAGTCACTAAGCAAATGGCCTCTCAGGGGCTCTCAGGACTTGGAACTTGGCTGATGCCCGAAAGTACGACACATTCCAGACAAGGAGCTGAAGACTCATGGCCTCTAGCCCTCCTCAGTCAGAGGAAAACTCCAAAATCTGCTTTTGTGGCATTTTTTTCAGTTTAGTCACATTTTCCTGAGACGTTCTTTGGCGAAACAGATGCATAACATGGTGACTGTGGTCAGCCACTGTAGATGGAGGTTTGTGGTTGATGACAACAAGAACACACAAAAAAAAGATAATCAATGAAACTTTCATGGCCAAGGCAAACCAGTAAGTGATGAAACAGAAACTATATTGACAAGAACAGAAGTGCTACATAGGAAATGTTACATCTGTATTGAGCCACTGCTGACAAAAGGAAATGAGAATCACCACACATTTTTGCACGGCAGTCTTACACAGAGCATTAGAGAAAGGAATGTTTGAGAAATAACCTAAAACACTACAAAAGTTAACAGTCCTTCAGTCAGGCATGGTTTGGCATATGTATTATCCAGAAATTTATTGAGAGTAGAAGGTCCACCCTGCAGAACTTAAAATGTCACTTTATTTAATTTTAATATCGCTACACTGGATTTTTTTTTTTTATTCTGAACATGTACTAGTACATAGTATCTGCCTTCTGGACATTAACTCCCAAATTAAAACAATTTTTAATCTGAAAATCTGAAAAAAACTGGTCTTCTAGCTTTGTGTTGAATTTAATTTAAATTTAGAATTACTTATGGCAGAAACTTATATTTTTATTATTCTGTAAGTTCAATTTTAACTTGTAGTGCAGTCTAGTAAGAGACGGTTATACAACTGAGAAGAAGAAATGGAAATTCTGAGGGAAATTTTGTAGAAATCTACTACTCAAGTTATTAAGTGTCTACTGACCTGGGTTTTTCATATTCTACTTCTATTGTAGCTGCAGAGGTTAAAAGAAGAAGCGGTGTTTTTCACTCCTAAAGGAAAACAGAATCAGCCAAAATATTAGACTACTCAGTTGAAGTCTGAAATGAGAAATTAAATATACCTTCAACATGGACACCTGGGAATCCAGTGTATGGCTACAGAGATGAATTACTTCTGTTTCTCTCAGGAATGCAGCAAGAAAAAAAAATGACACAAATGCTACCACTCTTGAATAGCCTATCCAGTAGACAGAGAGGTCTCCTCTTCCTGCCTTCACTTTCTCCCTAAAACATGAGGATGCCTAATATGAATAAGAAGTTTGGATATTTTCTCTGAACAGACCTTATTCCATTTTTCTCTCTTTTAAAAGCTATGGATTAAACAGAACAAATACTTCAAACTACTTTCTGCTTTCTTCTTTTTTTATTTCAGCTGAAAGATCAAGTTTCTGACAGAGAGTAAAGCATGACTTAGTTCTGTCTGTACTTTAAACCAATCCTTTTTAAGTTCAGCTAGAGTATGCTCCATCTGACAACTCTGTTCTGCAATGCTGATTCCTGCAAGTAACTTTATAACCTTCAGTGTACATATGAACCAAAAATTCAGAATCAGATATACTATTGAAATACACCTTTCATGTACTTGAAAGGTACTATTAATTGCTCCCCTAAATCTTCTATTTATTAGGCTAAAGAATTCTAATTTTCCAGTGTTCCCACAAACATCATGGTGGATGACTAACCATGAAGAAGTTTAAAAAACCAACAACCCCACCACCAATTCTCTGCCTACAGAGAGATTGTCAAGGGGCCAAAGCCAGGCTTTTCACAGTGGTGCATGAAGAGAAGAGATAACAAGGATAAGTGAAAACAAAAGGCGTTAAGACTGAGTAAAGAGAAACATTCCCACCACGAGGCCAAAAAATAGCAGAACATGCTGACCAGAGTGGTCATGCAATCTATGAACTGGTGATGCTTCCAACTGAGCATCCTTGGAATTTTTCAAAACTCAACTGGATAAATCACTGAGCAACCTGGTTTATCCTTCTAGTAGATGCTGCTTTGAGCAGGAGGCAGGACTAGACCTCCTGAGATTCTTTCCAACCCAAATTTTCCTACAGTCCTAAAAATCACAAGCCTACCTTTTGGAGAGTCACTAAAACTCTGAAAAAAACTGGTGTATCCAATGCTATGTTGTGATGTTCAAAAGTTTAGAATGTACTGCTTTTTTGCTTAACTATAACCCAGTATATTTACCACTGATGCATAAAGTTGTATTTAAACTGTCAGCCAAGTATATGGAATTAAATGGGTTTTCTGAACTCTTATTTTTGTTCCAAGGAAGGCTAGAAAAACAAAAGCCGAGCAAACAAAAAAAGCCCCACTCATAAAGAACTCTTTGGACATCTTATTTGTCCCTTAATCTGCCCTTTATTGCTTGCCAGTTGCATTTTTCTTTACATTTAACAAGCTCACTTGCAAGGGCAAACAAGCATTCTCCTAATGATGTTCTGATGGAAGAAACATAATTGCACACCATAAAACCTTAGTAGCTACTTTAATTGCTCCACAAATTATCTTTAAGTGCTGTGCATGATTTATAGTAGCAAAACGTTCCCCCCTTCAGCAGCTAAATAGAGCTGACTGGGAACTTTCAATAAAACATTTTTTATGGTTTTTTTGGTAGAAAAATTTCCACCAGACAAACCTATTTTTCAGGGCAGTTTTAATTAAAGAATTTTTTTTGCTGAGTAAGTTTTCTTAAATTTAGGTAGAATTTTTAATCAGATTTAAATACCAGGTAAATGAGATTTTAATCACAACAAGAATACCCAAGCTGTGAGTGACAGACAGATAACTTTTTAAGTTAAGGCAGACAAAATGATAGAAACAGATTCAAGATCTTTATTCAACCATATTGCAGAAGAGCAAAAAGCTTGAAATTGGGTCTAGGTGAGGGATCTCTCTTGGTTGAAGGTTTGTTTTTTTCTACTGTAGTGAAAGGAATTTAATGCGAAAGACAAAAAAAAAAATCAGTAAATGAAGTTTTTGTTTGCTGATGAGCCATATCTTCAAATAATACTTAGGCAGCTGTGAGACAATAAGCAAACACAAATACTTGCATAATTACAGCAATTTACACAGTCCTCATCACCTCAGCATTTTATAACAGTAAATGAAGTGGCAACTTTGATGCGGAGCTGCATCATTTTTAGACAGAAAATACTGCTGAAAGTAGAAATATGAAACGATCAACATCTTAGAAAGCGAAAACTTTCTCTACAACAAAGCTCTACACTAATTAGGCCCTAATTTAACGAGTAGGAAATAGAAATCAGCAAGGCATTAGGAAAGCTTTTAGAAAGAGACAAACTTTGTAGCTGTTCCATCAGAGGACTATGCTCTGCTATAATTGCAGCTTATGTTTTCAAAGAGTTGTGTGTTAATGGGTTCCAGCTCATTAATGAAAAATGTTTTTTTCTATAGAATTAATTGTTGACATGTCTAAACAACTTTGAGCTGAACTCAATCCAATCTGATCTGCTGAATGAAATCCTTAATTATTAGCACTTTATTGAGCCACTTGCAGTCTAAAACCTTTTCAAACACAAACTACCGGAACAATCTTGCTTTATACTTCAGTTGGATAGAATTATTTTCTGAATGAGACAAAGCGACTGCGATGTGAAACGCACCTACAGAGAGTTTAAGCTGGAATTATATACAAATGCTAAAACAAAACAGCCCTGAAAGGTAATAGGTAACAGGCAATCTAGAAATCCAAGTAAGCTATGCAAACTCTGAGCATAAACTATACGTGAGAACAAAGACTTATGGATAGCAGATCTCTAGCAAATGCTATTAAAAAAAAAATCAAACTTAGAGACAGATACTTTTCTTCTATGCCAAAGACCTCTCTTAGGAGACAATGACTGCAGAAACACCTCAAGTTTCAAACTGGAGGCACCAAAGACAAAATGACAACATATTTCAAGAAGAACTGAGCAACAGCTGCTTATAAGATTTAAACCAGAAATAAAGTAACAATTCGAATAATAGAAGTTTCAGTTGCTATGGCATATTAATAGCCATTAGTATGTTTGCATAATTTATTACAAAATTACAGCACATAAAAGAAATAAGTCTAAAATCAAAGTAAATATACAAGTAAGGTATATATAAATTATATGTATAAGTATATATGCCTATATATTTAAAAACAGAAATAAACCAAATATATAATAAAAAAGTGAAATTCTAAGGTAAGATTCCAATAGGAAAAAAAAAGAGAAACTGCAGAGTTGAAGAAATTATATTTCATGCAAAGTAAGTACTATCAAAATTTCATTACAACTCCAAAACAAATTTTTATGTCAGCACTTTCCGTTCATTCCAGATTCATCTTAGGCTTAACTTTTTTCTTTGAAATTGTTCACAACTTCCGTTAGTGTGTTCATGCTTTTTGTCTTTGTAACTTACAGAGTTTCTGTGCTAGAGGAGAATTATCCTTAAAATTTTGGGCAATCTGAAGACTTCAATATGTGAAAGCTGTTACTCAGTATAGCTGGCCTCAATTTTTAGAAATTAAAATGAAATTTTCAAAATCTGCTTACTTCCATGTATTAATCTTATGAAGCTAATGGGTTTTGAAACAAATCCTATAAAACCACATAAAAATAGAAATTGAACGCTCAATAATTCTAATAAAAGTCCAGAATACAGTCGTTTCATTACAAGAAATATACACTACTAACTCTAATGTATCTACCTTACTCTCAACATCTGTAAATGAAAACTTGCCCCTCCTGATTTCATGATGATATCAGCACTGTAAAGGTTTATCTTGAAAGTGCTGTGAACAGAAATCTACACTAACATAAATTCACAACAATCACAATTTTATCATAATCTCTAATGAACTGATTAAAGCTGAAGAAGCCAATATTACTTGCACTAATTACTTTTTGTTGTTTATTTACCTTGATTTCTTGCACACTACTGAATCCATCTTCACTTTCAGCTTCTCTCTTCCATAATAATTCAGCTGCAGCTATTTCAGGAGACAGCTGAATTATTACAGCAGTTTTTTTTACTGAAAAACAGGTATCTCCTGTTGTAACTTTTTGAATTGTTACAGATTTTTATAAAAGTTTATTTTTTTCATCATATACTTTGAGTCTCTATTCCCACTAAAGCTGTCCTTTTGAAGGTCAAACCAAGATACTCTTCTTTTTCTGAGTGATTTACTCTCCCCTGAGTCTTAATTTCTTTACTGTCAGCTGCTCCCCCTTACAGTTACTATTTCCTTCAGGATGATAAACACCAGAGTTGATAAATGGGTAAGACCAGTGGTGCTATCAAAGATTTAAACAGGTGCTGGAGATGGTATCTGAATATATAACAGGACCTTTAGCTTTGATGATCCTCCTCTTTAAGCCTGGCTTGTTTTCCTCCACCTTGGGGACCTTATGTGGACTGTCATTTAAATTTCCCCTTGGAAGTTTGCCCATGGCTCAGACATGCAAGTACTTGAGTGAACTAAAAACTGACAAAAGCAGCATTAGCAAAAAGTAATGATAAATGTTGCTGAATGACTGCAGAGAGCTATCCTGGAGTATATTGTGGAGGATGGTGGAAGGACTGACAGTATTTGATACTGTCAGAAGTGATCTGAAAGAAGGAGCAGAGACTGTATTAGTGACACTCTCAAACATCGGCAGGGCATAAGGAGAGAACTTGCAAATCACAAATGTGCCGCAGAATCAACAGGCAAAATTAATCAGAGGAATAAATAAAACACAGAAAATTTCAGTTAACAGAAAAAAGTAAAATTAAGGTCTCCAAGAAGAAAATAATCTCGTATGTACTAAAGATTTCAGCCCAGGATGATATCTTGCCTCCAGCTGCTGATTTGTGATGTAGCTCTCCCATGCCATCTACTTTGGAAGCATAGGCACTAGCTCTACATTTCAAGAATCCTTTTACTCTGACTTCCCTTTGTTCTCCTTCCTGGAAGTTCAGGCCCCATGGCTTGTTACCCACCTAATGCCCTGCTCCCCTGCTTCCTCTAGGACTTTTCCTGACACCCTGTCCAGAGCTGAGAACCTCTGGTGACATTTCCTTCGGGGTAGGATGACATTTAAAGCAAAGGGCACAAACCTTGCAATGGAATTTGTAAACACATGTAAGTACATATTAGGCAAAGCATAACACACCTACACAAATTTCTGGTAACACTCACATCTGTGCAAAAACATATTTCAATCTCTGCATGACCTTTGAAACCTGAGGACTTTGTCTGTACTGGTGAATTAGAGAGTGTCGGAACAGACAGATTAAATCACCTACTGCTGAAATGTCAGACTGAACAGGGATCACTGATTTTCCACACTTGGATGAGTGACCCACCTGGATACTGCATAAGAAGAACAAACAAACGTCCTTACTACTGCCTTCTGGGGCCACCTTTTGAACCAAATGACCGCAAATGCATTTTGTGTGAAGCCCTGCAGATCATATTGGCTTAAGATAATTATTTGATAAATCTGTGTGGTGAGTGATGCAAATAGTGCAGGCATCTATCACAAGAAGAAAATGAAGAAGAGGAAGGGGGAAAGCGAAAGCAGTTAAATGCAGTTAAGAGGAAAGGAGAGCCCAGGAATCGGTCAGGTTGCAGACACACTTACTTTTTCCCAACTGCATCTGAACTGACTGAAAAGCTCACTTCCCAAAAGTACTTCTAGACTGCAGTTGCCTGGGATCATGACAGCCTACTGAACTGCTCTTCTTCACACACCAAAACCATCTTAGTTGAAATGAAGAGCACATTTGTGCCAGACTGAGCCATCCTAACCAAACACCTATATTAGTGTGATCAGACTGGTTAGAAGAGTTTAGACACTTCTTTCACTGAAAAAAAAAATCAAAAACCCTACGTCTAAATCTTAATGCACAAACTTGTCCAGTAGTGTTAGTGGACTTAAGTGTCTAATGTATCCAGCACGATGCACAGTGTTTCTGTACAAGCAGCTGAAATGTGCTGAAGAAAGATTGCAATTATACAAAGCAGACCAAGTACAGTTGCAGCTAGAACTACTACTCTCCAAGCAGAATAATGTCATCAGAAAATTATTATCAAATCAGCTCAGGATATCAACACAAATAATGCTGCCTGGAAAGACCAAATCATAGAGAAGAGCTTAGAGAGTTAAATGAAAGCAAGTGAAGAATATAAGATCTGACAGGGACATGGAATATTAAATGGATGTATTCCTGTTTATCAACACTTCATAGCACATTACCAAGAAAACATGTAAAATGTTCTGACATTTATCAATCTGGAAATTAGTAAGATATTTTTTCACTTATAATTTCTCATCTTCCTTTAAAATGCTGCTGATGTGAATTCAGTCACTGAGCTTGAAAGTGGATTTGATAGTTTGGTTATGATAAGCCCTCTTTTCCAAAATGTTTTTGAAAATAATTCATCCAGAAGAAATACATAAAACCCTCCTAAAAACTACACAGGCTTCTTCATCAGTGTAATTTATAAGGTTTTTGTCTTTTCTGCTCTTTGGGACAACAGTGCTACGGGAGCTTAGGATTCATGCTTCTGCTTTTCTATTAATTCCTGCATCATGGGTATCCTGAATCCTGAAGTTAAAATTAATAAACCAGGAACAGGAACAAAAAAACCCACTCTAAGTTACCCCGAGTAAATAATGTAGAATTCAACCCTTAGCTATGTCTATGTGACTGCAGCCGCCAAAATAGAGGTGAAAGATCCTGCAAAAATAAAATAGGTAAGAAGACCTTGGGATTGTTTTATTTTAAAGGTGATCACACAATTTCAGAATTTCTTCCTTCTCATTAACTGCCAAACAGGTACAGTTAGCCCTCACTGTATGGGCTGCCTAACCAAAGCTGAAGACATGAGGGAAGGTGTTTACAACAAGAGTATATGTGGTATTGGTGTGCAGTCTAGTCACAGAACACAACAAAGCCTTTCAGCCACCAACATTTTCCCTTATTAAAAATGAAAACCCTTACTTTATTTCAAAATAGCCATAAGGGAACTTTGTGTGGAACAGGATCATTAACTTAGCAGTGAAATGATTTCAGTACAACCTGCCTCCAGTACCCTTTTTAACTTTCCTAGAAACTAATGAGTGGAAAAAAAATAAAATGTCAAAAATAATTCCGGTGAGATACATGACTGGCACATATTTCTTTAACTTATTTGTTTCACTTACTGCCTTGAGTGGTTTTAAAATTACAGCATAAATAATGTTAAGTAGATTTTCTTTCTCATTTGGAGCAAAAAACTAGAAATGCCAAACAGAATCCTAAAGTTGTAGTCTGTTTACTTCTTACAGTTTGGGATGTCAGTTTTGGTTTATATAATCATTAGGAAGAAAAAAGTGTAGTTGAGTATGCTGCTCAAGAGTATACATTAATGTCACACAGAGGTGTTTGCAACCATACTCTAGTGCAACAAGGAATTCGTAGTAGTATCCATGTGGAACAGGCTTCCTCTGTGCTTCTATTAGCTTCTAATATATGAGTAGACTTTTGACAGCTCAAATAGTACAATCTGTTTTCTGAATAGTAGAACAAATTGCTGCACTAAAAACCCACCAAAAAATCTATTACATTCTAATGGTGGTGGCCTAACGTTTAAAGTGTTGCATAGTTTCTTATAAATTCTCTCTACTCACAAGAGCATTTTATATAAAAAACAAAAAGAGAAAAACAAAGTCTCCTTTGAAAAGAGTGAGCTTGTTTGCCTTAAAAAGTGATAACTAACAGAAAAAAAAATATCAAAGGGGACATTAGCAATTTACATTGCCTAGTTATGAGGGGTTCCATGACTTTTTTTGTTTTTTGACAAAAAACACACATGAAAAAGCTGCAACTGACTATTTATGAAGCAGACTGTGCTTAGTTTTATAAAGAAGACCTGTAGTGAATTACCTGCTAAGCGTCCTGGTGCCTGCCCTGGTGATGCAAACCAGTAGCGCTGTGGATCCCTGTAGTTCACAGTGCAGAGGCACTGCACCAGCTGCGGGGAACATTTTTCTTACTGCCTGTGCTAACTCCAGCCTAATGGCAAGGACCCTGAAAGGCACGATGTGTTCATGCTGCTTGGACTCTTAGAAAGATGACACACCTGAAGGATTTTGTAAAATTTCACTGGAGTTTGCACTTTCTAGGTGGTCTCATCAGGGTTTATTTTTTTGTTTCTTTTCCTCATCTGTCTCTTTTCCCTTGTATTGTGAGGACAAGACAGCCTCAGAGTAAAATTAATGTGGAATTATCTCAGCCTTTAGAATCGTTTTTGTGGATGGCTACTAAAATAAAGTGAAAGATCAGCTGAAAAACACTCAGTTGTCTTTAAGGCCTGAAAAACCTTGATCTTGATAGGACTCACTACCATATGAATAAGGATTGCCAGTGAGGTACCAGAGAGGTATCCTGATAGCCTGTAAAAGTCCTGAAAACAGGTATTGAGAATTCCCCTGTGGATAGTTAGCCCACTTTTCTCCACCACCACCCCATCCCCCCAAAAGAAAGGGTTCAAAGGAGTTAGTCACTAAGAAAAATAATAAACTACAAGATTAATCTTCCATTCTTTCTTTCTATGGCTCAAGATGTATTTCCTAATCTCCGGTTCAAAAGACAAAGCTTAGAATACACAATGGCCAAAAGTAACAACTTTCCAGAGGAAGACAATGAAGAGCTGAGAAGGTCAGAAATGACCCGGTATCTTCATCAGATAACGAAAGGTGTAGTATATAAGTGGTTCACAGCCTTCTGTGGTTGTAAACCCTTCTTGTTAATTCTTTATGTCAAAAACATAATAAAAAATTAGGCTGATACAATTTTTTCTTTCATTCAGCAGAAACATAAAGCAAATGCTTCACTAAAGCAGTAGAGCTCATTTATGTTACAAGAAAACAGATTAGGCTCTGTATTTCCCTCGTAATCGTACCTTTGTTTTCAATGTTTTATCTTCTTTCAGTACATAATAGTCATTTACAGGAGTTTAAATTTCTGTTGTTTTCTCCAGAGATTTTACTTCATAATATTCCTCTGACTGTACAAACTCAGCTGAATACGTCAGAGAGTATACTTATGAAATTCGTAGGTGTCATCATGCTGGGGTCAGGGGAGGTCAGCTACTCTGGAGGACAGAAACAAATTTCAGTCTCCACAGGCTGGAAAGAAAGTCTTCAAAGAATGTACTAAATTCAGTAACTATAACTGCAAAAAAATCCCTACGCTTTGACAGAAGAAAACCAGAAGCAGCAGCTGACAGGAGAAAGCAAGAAATCACCGAGACATCTTGGAGGAGTAACCAGCATCATTGCTAAAATCTGCAGTGTACAGTTTCTCCTGTACGTGCCAGAGAAATTGTTAATGAATGCCTGTGTGCTGCTTTTTAAGCTGCATGTACTGAAGAACTGAATTCTGTAAGGTGCCAGAATTGGCCTAAGTCACATGAATCACTGGCATCTATGAGAATAAACAAAGAAAAAAGACTGCCCTTTTAAACAACCCCAAAGAAAGATCTTATCTTGGAGCTATTTCTATTCACTGGGGGATATTACTGGTTTGCAGAGACTGTTTCCTTAAGTATAATTTGAAAGATTGCCTCAAACATGAACTCAAACCTGGTAAGCAGGTGATATGCAAACAGTGCTCTTCTCAAGGATGAGCCTCTCTTTAGTATAACTATTTTAAGGGTGGGCATAACCCCTACGAATGCAAGATGAATTTGAAATCAGCAAGTTTAGAAGAAACCATACTGAAAGAACGGCTTAATTAAAGCAAGGCTGTAAACTAACTTTGTTTGTTCAATTAAAGAAGCAGGTGCAGACTAAGTGAATTTACTTACATGCAAAAAAGAAAAAACTAAAAGATAAAGAGGGTGAAACAATTTACGTAAGGTGGGGGGTGATTTAATAAATGCCTAAGTGAAGCAGACCATCTGGATGAAGTTGCAGAAATTGTTTCAAATCAAGGCAATTAAGAACTGCAGAACAGAAAAAGACCCTTACTGGCATGTGGCAGACGAAAAAGCACAATCCAGGAAAGCTAGATGTATACAGCTATAGAAACAAAAAAACAATAAAACTACTTTGAGTTCTCAAAGGAAACATACATATATGGACAGCTGCTCAGGGAATGAAAACAAACACAACAAACATCTTTTGCTTTTCCGGTGTTTGTGCTTAGCATTATGAATAATTAAAAATACTTTAAAACTTGCCCTTCTTTTCATTATTAAACTGAAACAGAGTAAGATGCTAATGTTAATGTAGTCGTCTGATTTTATCTGACTGCAGTTCTTAACTACTTCTCTCTCAAGCCGATCACTGAGACTTGCACTTCAGGAAGGGCCACTGCAAAGTGTCCAGCCTGGGAAGGAAGTCTCCTTTGCAGTGCTACAGTGCTACAGTGTTAGTTTTGTTTGTTTGTTTGTTTGTTTGTTTGTTTGTTTTTCAATTTCTTAGTTGTTTTAGGATCCTTAAGCATGCAAGCCTCAGAGAGGAAGGCCCGACCAGGGCAGGGTTGGCTTTATGGCACCGTTTAGGACAGAGCTGAGAAAGCCTCTGGGTCATCTACGTCAGGAGCAGAAGCACTTGGCTGGTCGGGCGTCAGAATCACATCAAACTCCTTGACCAACTTAGTTCTGCCTCCAGGGCTGGCCCTGCCCCCACGCCCTCGGGGAGTGCCTGGCTGGAGAGCAGTTCTGCAGGCAAAGCCCTTGGGGGCCTTGGTGGGCAGCGAGCTGACAGTGAGCCTGCAGTGGCCTGGCAGTGATGAGGGCCAAGGGCATCATGGGCTGTGTCAGCAGGAGCACAGTTTAAGGAAAGGGGTTACCTCCCTCTAATCAGCACTCGTTAATCTGCAGCTATACTACTACTGCCCATTTTGGGACCCCAGTAAAAAGATGCTGATAAACAGAAGCGTATTCAGCACAGGGCTACCGAAACGCCTGGGGCTCGAGCATCTGTGCAGCCAGGGGGGTTAAGGGAGCTAGGCTCGATCAGCCTGGGAAAGGATGGTTGCAGGGGGACCTAACAGCAGCCTCCAGGGCCTATGGCAAAGGTATCAAGGGGACAGATCCAGGCTCTGGGTGGTAAAAAGATTTAAGGCACTGATCATAAACGACGTAACTGTATATAAATTCAGACTGTATACAAGGAAACATTTTCTCACCATGAAGACACTCAAGCAAAAGAGCAGGTTATGCACACTCCGTCCTGGAGAGTTTGAAATACCTGACTGAATACTGAAATAGCAACAGAAAACACTGATTCGACCAACATTGATTTGATTCCACAGCTAATGTTACTGAAGAAGGAGGTTGGACTAGAAACGTTGAGGTCCCCTCCGACCCAAATTTTCCTATGATCTTGTGAACATCAGCTAAATGTTCAGTAGTAAATGTACAGTAAACTACAAACTGTTTCAGATAGTAATGCATATATAACTGAATGAAAAAAAAAGAATTATCACAGGATTAAAATAACGTACAACTTCATTTTCACTGTTATCAACATATATAAGCAATATCTTGTAAAATCAATAAATTACAAACAGACTATGAAAAGATCCCAAACTAAGTTTACAAAAACATTCTGAAACACTTCACTTCAAAATCCCACTCACTGCTGCCATTTAGTAGGCATGCAAAACTCTTCAGGGAATAGAACAGTCAATGGAGATGCACTAGAACAAAAATTTATTTTCTTTGTCTCATAATTTTTCTGTTTTCATAAAAAGAGACACTCTACCACAAAATTCTTTTTAAAACAGATAGAGACAGGCATGAAAGTCAGTCACCCAGAAAGCTATGAATGTGGCAGAACAACCAATTATAAAATCATAAACTGCTATTAGGCTACTAATAAATAAGCACTGCTAATTCAACCACATAAATATATAATTTGTGTGTGTGCTTATATATACATTTGTTTTTATAAGGCTGAACAATTTGCATTTGCAGAGCATTAGTATTTTGCCAACATCTAAAATACATGTATTTACAAAAAGATGTGCAAGACAAAAGAAATATCTTTGAACTGTTCATTTTAAAACCGTAAGGGTAAATCAGGTAAAACACTCCAGAGAGCAATGACAGGTCAGACCGAATTATTTTCTAGTTTCCTATTTAAGTCTATGAGATGTTATGCTCAGCACATCGGACCTTGACATTGTTCTTTTGAGACATCCAATAGTCTACACTCAGCAAAGAGCACAGGTATTTTCTTTGGATTTGGTATTCCTCTCTGGAGGCCATAGAGGTAAAACTTGGGCATGGTCATACCTACTTTGCAAGTACTTGAAGACTTAAACTAAGTCCAAGACGCAGACAGGTTTCTTGTAACCTGGTTGTAAATCCTCCATGGACTGTCTCAGTCATCCTGTTTACTCCAAAACTAAAGACAGTGGTGTTTGCTCAAGTTACATCTAACAGTCATTGGGTAAGAGCAGAAATTTTATGAAGAGCAGGGATTTAAACCTAGGATTTCCTACGCTAAAACATATAAGGTATGAAAAATGTGGGGTTTAGTTTTCAGATTAAGACACCTAAATGTATGTTTGTGCTGGCCAGTTATATATCTAAGCTCATGCTATCACCACTCTTAGTTGTCTAAGGAGACACATTTAAGTGACAGTGCCACCGAAGATGCTCCAGGATATCAGAGGCATCTACATGAAGAGAGAAAATGTGACACAGGACTTAGAGAAGATCTGCAGTCCTTTGAGGTGGCAGCTAGACACCCAGACCAAAACACTCTAGCTATCCCAACCACATGAAGACATCTAAATGTACAAGTCCACCCTTGTGCATTTTCATCTTGAGGCAAGGCCCCTCTTAGTGAAAAATCTCCAAGAAACAAGAGATAACAGTCTAGTAAGTATTCTGATTGTAGGGGTTATTGCCCCCACCAAAGCTGAGGTGTTCATTCACGTGGTTCACTGCTCTATTTAACTTTGCATTAACCAGATAACAGAACTCCAGGTGACCAGTTAACAGCACTTTTGCAGAGAGGGGAGTGGGAGTCTAGACTGCTGCAATGGCATTGCCAGGGGAACTCTCACTCTGCCTCAACACTTTCAAAGCTGCACAACTGTTCCAAATCCCTGTCAGAGCACAACAGCCATGTAGTTGTGCCATCTCTGGATACAAACCCTTGTCTTTCTGTATGCTGTGAAAAAAGATTTCAAAAATCATGTCTCAAGTGAGCAGTTACTTCAAAATTTCCCAAGGATGAATATATTTCCCAAAATATCCATTGCTTTTCCAGTGGCCTAGAGAACTTGCTGGTGAGAAAGTGCTACAATCTGCGAAGAAGAAAATATGTGTCCATTTTTGCCTGAGTTGCCTTACTAATGGCAAAAATACTTTTTGCCAATAGATGAGCAAATATGGTGTGCAATCCAATGCTGAAACTTTTCTTTTGAACAACAGTTTTGAAACAATACACATTTTGCTATTATACAGATGCCAGTATCCTTCTGTGTTTTCTCTTTTGCTTACATACTCCTTTTGAATGAAACTTTTTTTAAAAGATAAAAATGAAAATTATTATATAAATTAGATAATTGTTCATTTTGTTTACTCCTTTCCTTGCTGTTTTTGTAATCATGCTTTTAGTACTGTGGAGGGAGAAGGAAGAACTGATCCTCCACCTTAATGAAACAAACAAACAAACAAACAAACAAGCAAGCAAAGCAGCAACAAAAAGGGCACAGTAGTTCCTGAGTGGCTACCAGACTTACACACTGATTTATTTTGTTATCTCATGGAACTATTCAGGAATGTTTGTTTTGGAAACCAAACATTTCTGTTGAAAGTTAGCTAGAAGAAAGCATTAAACAAATGTTACCATATGACATATCAAATATGAAGTTTAAGAAACAGAACAGGGGCCAGTGTCTTAACTAAGAAACACTCTCTGGGGAGCCAATTCACCATCAAAGCCCACTTTCTAAATATCAATGTATTTACATATATATAAAGCAAAGGTTTATTATGAAATAAATGCATTCAAATTAACAAGACAGTGGTGTTTCAGAGAATTTTCCTGACATAAAAATTGATCTGATGAAACAAGTTCAAGGGGAAGGACAAGGACTAATAATGCTCAAAATGTTTTGTATTTATAGTGAATATACACTTCTAGGTGACATAATAAAACAAAAATGTTGTTTATCTAATAGAAAAATAAGCAATTCATCATAATAGTTACCCTTCAGATTTATCAAAGACTCTGGTTCAGTTAAGGTATTGTTGAACTCACACTTTAAAGACTTTTTAAGATAATTTCTGTTTAAATATGTTACTTTAATTATTACTATGAATATAATATCATCACACAGAAAAATAAAATTAAATATCAGATAATATGTAAATATACCAAAGGAGATTTTATCAATATTCATTAATTTTTAACAGAAAGGTTTGAAGTAACCATTAAATGAGTTACACTTCTTCAGATTAGATCTCTGAAATCATTACTCAACTCAGAGTGAATTAGGCCTATTGTGCCTAAACTTGTGCACGAACAAGTAAAGCCAAGCAGTATACAATGAATGTAAGAAAGTTGTGAAACTGAGCACTAGATTTTATTTTGCTCAAGTAATGACTCATTTGATTATCAGTAACGAAGTCTGTCCTATAAGAATTTGCACTGATAAGTTACCAAGTTTAAAATAAACATGTCTATTTCAGCCAACCAGATACTGCCTCTAAATCATACAGAAGCTATACAACTCTTAAAGGACAGGCATTAGTCTCCTAACTTGGAAGCTCTACACACATATCATGACTCTACTTTAAAATTCATAGTGTGTATTTTAAACAGCACCTGAAACAACTTTCTTTGTTCCATTTTCACTGTGTGCACAAACACCAACACACTGTTTTCCATTATAAAAAACCAGCATTTATTCAAAACGGCACCTGAATTATTACATTTTTTCTATATTCAGAATCAGAAAGAAATTGCATTATGTCTGAAACTGTGGTATAGAATACTAGTTTAAAGTAAATGTTTTCCAATAAGGACAATATCCCTGTCTGACTTAACAAATTTTCCAATGCAATACCACAACAAATGCACAGTTAAAAAGTAGGCTGCTTGTTTTAATCAATTTGCATTTGACCTGAGTTCAAAAGAACACTCACTCTCCATAAATATAAAGAAAACAAAGGGAATTCATCTGAGAGGTGAAGAATAATTTGATCAAGGTTCTTCAGAAATTTGATTTTTTCTTCTCCTCCGTAGTCTGAGCTTGAAATGTTACTTTCTTGTGTCTCATTTTGAAGAAGTTGTTCCAGAATCATGCACAAAAGAAAAATATTCTCATACTGGGTGATGTCATACACAGACTGGACCTGGGAATAAAGAAAAAATCAGTACATAAGTAGAGTGTGAAAACATTTCTGCAGCCTAACATTTCAGATGACAGTTTAAGGAATCCTACTAAAATTTGCAGTACTATTTATATAATCAGGACACCTCTACATTCAATATGATTACTTCTAAAAAAATGTTTTCCTTTTTGTGGTGACAGTCAAACAACTAACACTGCATCACACTACCAAACGAAAAGTCAACATAACCTCCTCTCATGAGGAGGGTTTGCTTTACCTAATTATCCACAGGCTGTGACATACCATAGTGATGCACAGAAAAACATATACAACAACAGCTTTGTTTGGTTTGGGCATATAATTAGAATTGGTGGCTTTCTGTTTTCTGAGAAATAAAATAACAAGCAAAAAAGAACTTTTTACTCCTAACCATAGACACTCATCTATTCAAGTGACACCTCCAGAAAGCAAATTAAAAGTCCAAATTCTCAATCTCAATAGAAAATGCACAAGCCAGTTCTGAGCCACTTAACATGGAATATTCAGGTTGTCAAATAAGCTGGAACAAGGACACTGACCAAACCAAAATTTTTTTAGAAGTCTTATAGCTTTATCCTACATAAATTTACCTGTCCTGTATTTAGAAACTGGAATTTAACACGGAAGCTTTCAGAACCTCTTCTGTACATAGGAAATAACTGGTAAAATACAAACTTTAACCTTGGAGAATTGTCTCTCTGGAAACAAATTTTGTGTCCTTAACGGCAAAATCTACCAATAATATGAGATGACCTTGTTCTGAAAAAGGCTGCAATTAGAGTCAGTAGATGATCGGAACTGAAAGGTAAAATCATAGCTGCTAGAAAATCAATTATATATTTTCGAAAATGGACCAATAGCTCCAGCAAATCTAAAAACCTGTTTAGACATGTGGTACAAAGCCAGATGGGTCCAGGCTTCAACATGGGTGTATGAAAAAGCATCAAATAATTTTACTCAGTCTAAATTACATACTGCAAGATTTTCCAAAGTGTGAAATTTATTATTCAAACATTGCTTTTACAAAAAAAAGTAAGTTATTTTTGATTCCACTAGAATCTAAGAAAAAGACAGCACTTTACCTTCTCCAGCTAAAACTGTGGAAGATGGTGGCTCAGAGATTGCTCACTTTGGCTTTCTGAGATAGTAGTTATTAAACCTAAAATC
Source organism: Cnemophilus loriae (assembly GCA_013397755.1). NCBI lineage: Eukaryota > Metazoa > Chordata > Aves > Passeriformes > Corvidae > Cnemophilus > Cnemophilus loriae. The sequence goes on along the minus strand of VZTF01017490.1, from coordinate 2,949,902 downwards.
TGTGTCAAAGCCATTACCTAGGTAAATGGCTTTCAGGTAGCCTCCTACCTCAGAGACAAAATTAAGACACCACAGCCATCCTATTGCAATGCTTCAACGTAGCAAAAGAATTTTGCTGAATTTTCTAGAAATCTTGAAAATTAGGCTCGCTACCAAAACCTATTATCCCTAGCCTTGCATACTCCTATTCTGTCTGTCTGGAACCTGGTAAGAAAAATGTACAGTTGAGAAGCTGCTGCCAAGAATTCAGTATTGACATTCTTACCAGAACACACAGCAAAAAATGTAGAAGGACAATATTAAGTATTTGCATACTTCTAAAGTCCAGTTAAATCAAACTGCCTAATTTGGGAAAACCTCCTTCCAAAGCAGAGGTAATAAGACAGTCTGTTTCTTCAAATATCAAACATCCAACTCTAGGACAATCGTGCCTATACACTGTTTTGACTATTAACTAATAGTTGGGAGCTAAATATATTTACTTTGCTTATTAGACTAAATTACAGCTTTCAAAGTTGAGAAAGTAAGTGTTATTAATGATTTACTGAATTTCTAGGAAATAGATGATTCTAGAGCCCTACAAAGTCTGCTCCTAAGACTTTCAGTGTAGGGGTCATCTGACCAAACACAGGCATCAACAAGCTGAGATAGAGTTATCCCTTGTTCCTGTTTCAGCTGAGGGAGGGAAGCAGGGGGTGAATGCCTGAATTCAGGAATTCAGTTGCCTGAATGTAGATTTCTATTGCCATTTCACATGCCCAAGGGTAGCAGCTGTAAGCTAGGAGTACCACCTTAGGTATGCTATTAGATGTCTGAGTTTTTGCAACTGAGCAGTTCTCAGAGTCTTTCAGCATGTAATTCATCCCACTCCAAACTAGAACCTCAGCTCTACCATGTCCTGGAACTCTTTACAATGAGAAAGTGTGACTGCACAGAAAAAAATGACTATGTGGAAACATGAATGGAAGTTCTATGCTCTTAGTTCCTGTAATTTGGAAATTAGATGTGCAACATTACAAGCAAAAATCTGTGTTTGACTCTCAAGTGTTGGCCTTGAAAATTCACTCCTTTTACATGAGTAATCAATATAAAATGTTTTAGAAAGGCAAATCATGTCACTTCACTTACTCCTGTAACCTCAGGCTCTTCCAAGCAGTTAAGCAATTGTGTTATTTTCAGTGGGCCTTGAAAGGTGCAACTAATTGTAGCTTTGTAAACTATCTGATTATGGATAATAGAATCCACAAGTTAACTAATTAGCTTCCTCTACAAATACTACTGTATTAAAGGAAAATTGCTTTAATCACACAGAACTGACATTGAAGAGAAAAGGTAAGTATGATGGCAAGAAGGAAATATTTTTTGAGATAATTGCTTTTCTGGAGACAAATGCTCTTTGAAATATTGTATTATATAACCAACAGGGAAAAATCAGTCTAGAACATTTTCTGGCTCAAGGCTTATTATTAACCTTTCCAATCCATTTAATAATCTGAACAAAATGTGTCTCTGTTTCTTTTGTTAGATGTCTTCTGTAGCACTGATTAATGCAATTACTATCAATGCAAATTTATGCCACATAATTTGTGAAGGGATGCCTTTATTGTTCCCTAATGGTGCGGAGTCAGATAACAGGCCTATTAATCTTGCCCACCAAGGTGTGTGAGTGGGTAGCTGTGCACATATGTGTACACACACACAGATATCCAGAAAGCTTAGAGGGTGTGTCTACAAAGCAAGCTCATCTATACATGCTACTGTTCCAGAATATATTAATACCAACTTTAAGTAACTTTAACAGTAACTCTGTTTTTCAATGAATTTTAAGATAATCACTCTTCTTACAAATCAGACAGGTATGCAGTATGGATTTTAGACGCTATTTTTTTACTAGATGAGTCCTTATCAGTTTTGCCTCACCAAGTACATGGAAATGTGTTTCCTAGAAGTAATAAGCATTTCTCATGTACCTCAGTTTTTAATTTAACTTTTGAAATTATTTTCTTATTATGATTTCTCAATACAAAAAACTTTTTATGGTTAAATAATTTAAAAAAAAATATATATATAAAATTGAGCTTTACATAAGATGGAAACAAGGGTTACAAAGATCTCCTAGCTGGATCTGATGATCTGCTAATCAGAATTAATTGTATTTATATCACCAAGTTCAGAATGCCAGAAGTGTTAAAATGTTTGGTTGAAATTAGTTCTCCAAGCTCCTCCTACGTTACATGGCGACCACCTGGAATAGGACACATATTTACTACATAATTTGAAAGCAGTGAAGAAGTTCCCTTACCTGTCTTCATTACAATGCTATCACAACCAATACAAATACGTTAAAAGAAACTGCTGTGTTCTGGGTCCCTGGCCCTTTATTATACTTCCTCTTTGCAAAACAACAGATCAGGTGGCCCCAGATGAAATTCCAAGCTGCTGCTGTCTTACTGGACAGATTTGGAGTCTCAGTGAACAGATGAGGAAACATTCCAAATTGTACTTAGAATATTTTTGTTTTCTTGTCTCAGTGGTTTATGCACATTTATATAATTTATTCAAATGCCATTAATAACAGCAATATAAAACAAGAAAAGAAATTGAAGAAATTCTCTACAATTCTTAAGCCATGTCACCAGCCACAAGTCATATTTCTAGTGACACAGTCTGTTGGGCCTGGAATTTTCACATGCAGAAAGCTGACGACACTTTCTGAGTAGAGGTAAGTAAGTTTTATTCCTTTTACATCTCAAAGGATGTACAGAGCAGAGACAATACTTTACCAATGCAAATAAAAACTGAATGAAAAGAAAGAGAGTATGTTCATGGCAACTGCTTCCATGCAGCTCAGATGCTTAAGTAGATGATGGACATGGTGTCAGCAACACCTGTATGCTCTCTGGAATATGGCAGGAATAGATCTAATTTGGGAAAACTTTTTTTTTTTTTGTTTAGAATGTAAGACTTAAATGCTGAAACTTCTGACAAAATGAAAACAATTAATTTTGAAGCACCATTATGTTTGATTACTGACAAAAAGCTTCCCTCCTTTTCTATCTCTATAATTTAGTTAACATCTGTTTAGGCTTTTTAAGTCCCATGACAATACCAAGTTTAAATATATGTTTCAACAAGTAATTCTACACAACGTAATGCAATATAAAACACTGACATACCAATACAAACTTTAATCAAACTGGAAAGATGAGTGTTTATTTAGAAAGTCATAAAATTGACACTTCTAGATAGCTATTTTAGCAGAAAAGTGTTCTGCCCAGATCTCCCCAATCCATCATATTATAACAGTTTTGCTTCTTGTAATTTTTTTCTTGCAACTTTTGCTGCTTCCATTTCTTGGCAAACCTCTACTATTCACCAGGGATATCATTTTTCATGCTAGCAAAGTGTCTTTCCTATGTTTCAAGAAATTCTAAGTAAAATTTCACTGAAATATCAAGTGTTAAAAGTTGGTATTTATCCTCTTTTACATGCATATTTTTCAGAGACGCATAAAGGGTAGACTGAAATACAAAACAGGAATTGCTACCGTCTGGCTAGTTTTGCCTTCCAACGGAAGTACAGGCAGTAGGAATTGCAGCAGCATCAGCTGCTGGGCTGTGACTACATAGTTAAGGAGCATGGAGGATAGAACAGAATCAAATCTGCCATCTAGCCATTTCCAGCAAAAATCCCCCGTGGCCTGTCTCCTCCTCAGACAAGAAAATGTAGCCAAAGCTCTTAGAAATTTTCCAGAGCAGGTAGAAACAAAGAATATGCATTTCTCTTGACACAGCCTACTACCAACAAACACCATCTCAGCTAACAGTACTTTGCTTCCTTGCAGGTGGCTAGTACAGGCAGGTAACAGGCAGACTGAATTCCAGGCAAGAAAATTAAAATTCATGGGCCAGGAGGCCACAGAGCAAGTGGAAGCTGATGTCCCACAGGAACACAGGACTTACCCAAACCACTTGAAAATGTTTGAAGAGGAGCATGCCTGTTAGAAAATGTCTGAGCTTGATTTACACATTTCAAGAGACACATAGTCTTGGGTGTGCTGTTTAATGGACAGTTACCCCAAATCTTTTTTTTTTTTTGTTGTTGGTTCATTTTATTTGCTGCCTTGGCTTTCTGGTGATAAGAGGGGATGCTCCACCTAGAATTAAGAAGAAGGTGACTGGGAGTAAACAACAAGGAAGTGACATACTAAATGTAGTCACTGATGCTCACATAAATAAAAAAAAAATATTTCTGTGCTCACTATGCCTGCATATAGGAGGGAGACTTGTCTGAAATGGCTTTCTGCATTTTAACACTACAGTTCTAATGAGTATATAATTATAAATACAAGTTCCTAAAAGGAGAGATATTTGATAGCATCACCTTTTAGGAACAACATTTCTAAATTAGCATAATGAAAAATAAGAAAAAAGCAACTGACTGGAAACTCTATCAACAAACAGTCATCATTTGGTAAATTTTGTGTTTATGAAGGGAATGCTGAAAACCTAAGTTTTCAGTAAAATCAACACCATCCAGTCTAGGTCAGAGGTTAATGGAAATATATTGCAAGAATCACTGAATTGTATCCTCAAGTGTCAATACATTCTTGTTTTATGAATAAGATTAATTCTCACAGGGAATTCTGTTCTTGACCTTTCAGTTTTCCTTCGAGAAATCCTTTTCCAGGTTACTTATTGCTGTGTTCAAGTGCTAAATACGAGACAAACATTTTTCAGAGTACAGTTAAGAACAGTTGGATGGTAGGCATTTTATTTCAAAACAACACAGAAATCTTCTTAACTGGATATTCTGCAAACATGTAAATAACCTCTATTTGATCATTAAAATTTACAAACCCAACAATATCCACAGGATATGAAATCACAGTAGGATAAAAGAGATCGTCTACAATTGTTGTTTAGTGTTTAAATAATATGCAGATATGCATCTCTAAAATATTTAAGGCAGGCATGCATGAAAGTTTTTACTATAAATCTTTTTGTTCTGTTTTTAATATTACTGTTAAGGTAAAGGATAATTACAAATTGCCATGATACAAGATTCAGTTTTTAGCTGATTAGCATGTCTCTTTAAGAGCTTTTTGTGTTGTGATTTGAAGCCCCTATTTCCTGAACAACCCTCCCAATAATCATAATCCTCATAACCACGTCAATTATTCACCTGCTGTATAAGTTCAAACTCTTTCATTATCTCAAGCAAAATTCACATCATGTACTATTCCTTACTTAAATTTATACCCTCACACCACAAATTTTCAAAGTACTTTCATGTTTTATTCAATGGGTTCTGAAATTCTATTTGTGCCTTTACTCATGCTGAGTATCACTTTATTCTCAAGTAGCTCCCTAAGTTTCGACTGTTCTGCTTATAGATCAAGACCAAATGTGACTGCAGAGAGGGTCAAGGAATTACCAACATTTGTAAAAGTTAAATTCCAGAGGAAAGACCATCAGCTAAACTCTTGGAACAATTTAATCTCCAGCATGTACAGTGACTAGTCCTGAGCAAGATAGCGCCAAAAACACTTTAGAAGTCCCAGACAGCCTCATGCTAGAGAGGTTTCAGAAGCAACAGTAAGAATCTTGCAAAAATAGTGTCTGCCCAGACATAATAATTTGGCATACTCTGGAAAATACTTATGATAGAATTTAAAGTGTTTGTTCTCTTTGCTATCTCCCAAGGGGAAGATACTTATCCCTGAGGCATCTGTGCATTGCGCCTCTTCCACGTATCACTAAGCAGGGTCATCTGTTACTAGTCCTCACTATGACACACTGAATTATGAGAAATTCCCAAGACATCTTAAGCAATATTATTCTTATCTAGTAATACAATTTCCACAACATATTGTAAGGAATTAAATATGTCAGCAGCAGAGCACTGACATTTCCATTTTGGAGTAAGAATCACAATTGCCTTGCAAGTAACATCACAAAGACACAGAAAGCTTTAAAACCCAAATTCTAATCCTCTTTATCTTACTAAAGAAAGCTAAAATATAAGTCACAAAGCTACCTCCTTTGGAGAGAACAGCCAAAAAATATGAATCTGTGAACCTTCTTAGGATAATGGGAATTTATAAATACATTTTATTCCAATCTACAAGGCATATACTTCAAATTTGACTTCTCACATGTATGTTATTTTTGAAATTTTTTCTAAAATGATAAAAATTAATTCTTCACAAGTTGAAGCATGTGAAATATGTTGGTTTGATTTTGGTTTTGCATTTTGTTTCAGAAAAGAATCTGAAATAAAAGATTGTGAATATATCTATTATAGTGTGGGTCCTTCCAAATCAAATGGGCTACTTAAATATATTTCAAACTTGAAAATGAAGTTCAGATCAGACAATCCCATGTAAAGTCTCTATCAGGAGAATGCAATCAACAAAACAATCTAATAAAATTTCTCACTTATGAACACTTCAGTATTAGAGGAAGGGTTTTGTTGCGGTTTTTGTTTTTGGAGGACCTGCCTGCTTACAAGTACCACATGAAATAACCATATAATTGAAATAATAGGTGTTGTTTGTTTATGTAAGAAATTAAGTCCTCGTCCTGTGAGAAATGTCATAAGTATACAGCAAGGCCAGTGATCTAAGCAGGTGCTGAAAATAAACATCATATATATAACATTTTTATAGGTAATAGGACACTAAGGTAATAAGATAAAGTTTTGAATAATAGCAATAATAAAAAGTCCTCCATTAATTAAAATCATGTCAGAAAACAATTGCTGAAAAATACAGCTATATTAGTTTAAAAAGATTTGACAGTTTACCTATTTTAGAAAATGCACAGAAGTACTGAAAATAAATAGCAATCACTTTGCTTTAGTGACTCGAGCACTGGGCAGGCAATCCTGACAGTAATGCAAGATACACGTTTATTTGTACTTAATCACAACTCGTTAATTTTTGAAAAGAAGCTTTTCAACATGCTTTTCATCTCGTAGGGATTTTTTTTTTCCTAAAACTAGGGTAACTTTGCCTCACATTGAGCTTGACTTCCTAAAATCATCTCTTCCAATACTAGGGATGGAAAGAATCAACTGAACCTAGCAAGTGGCAGATGGCTGGTCCAAGAACAAACCAAAGCAGAAGGATGTCACAGAATGTGCACTTAAATTGCTTGCCACAGGACACTGTGAAAGCTGAAAGCTCCTATGGGTGAAAGACAAGTAAACAGTTGTATGACAGTGAAATCCACGGATACACATGTAAAAACGATCAATTGTTCTTCACCTGGGATAGCACAAACTGATGGATAGTGGGAGAATGTCCTTGAAAACATCTCCGAACTCCTCTGAACATCTACTGTAAGCACTGTCAGAGGCAGAATGGCCATTCTCATGTTTTTCTGTCTCCCAGACTAATTTGTTGCCCCACCTCTACCAATGTTAAGTTACTTCAGAGATGAAAATCTTCCCCTTTGCAGCTCTGGAAGGCTGCAACCAGTGGCTCTACATGCATCCCCCACTTCTTCATTTTCAATGAGATCAATCCTTGCTCCACAGCCAGAGACAGAATCCACCACTCCAGGTTCAGAATCACAAAGAAAATAGCCCAAACATAAGCAAACCTAGGTGGTTTCAGACTAACCGAGAACAAATGTGTGCTTGACACTTGTATTTATCTGCTGCAAAAGAAAACAGAGGAAAAAACAAGACAAAACAAAACACTTAAGAAGGAGCAAGAGGAGTGATTCTAGGCATTGCCCTGTGTGAGGAAAAGGACAAACCTGGTTCGGACACAAGCTTAATGTTTGTAAGAAAAAGAAGTTGACATATGCTTTCTGAATCCCTTTCATGCAAGGAATCAAAGTCTCTGTATAATTTTAATAGCTAAAAAATGATACTGCTAAAGAAGACAGGTTTCCGTCTAATGATGCAGTTATTTTTCCTCTTCCATAGTTAGAGGCTTAATATTCTATAACTGTTCAAGGCAATATTTAACTGAATATTAAACCAACCTTTGTCTTTGATTTAGGAAGAAGTGTTTTATCTATCTCTTTATCTTTCCTCTTGTTTTAGAAAAGGTCTTATATTTATTGTATAGATAAAAAGCCTTTAGGAAAGTGTTTATATTTCACAAATATACAGTGTTTTCCCAAACTATTTCCCTAAAATGGATTAATATTTCCCTTAGATATAACTGAAACAAGACAACAATGGTTTTTCAATGATTCTACCATCTGTCTTAAACGCCCACTTTCCACTACAATTATGCCACCAAATCCCATAACAACCTCTGAATTTTCAGAGAATACCATGAGTGTCTTCCAAACTTTAACTGTAAAACTCAAAAGACATGGGAGACATGGAAGACTTCAGAGACATAATTTCATAAAAATTTGACAGGGTTGACAAGCAGTGCTATTTTTCTTATTTATTGTATTTAAAACTATGTGGAATATGTATGTAGAATAAATCTTGAGTGGGTTAATCAAATTTAACAGCATGAGAATATTGCTTATTCACCTTAAATATGTGAGAAATTACAGAATCAACTTATTTAATTGAGAATCACACAAAATATAAAATGTCATGAAATCATGAGAACACCACAGTGTACCTAAAAGTCTGCATACATGCATCAAAACTTAATTTTGGAAGGAATTAGATCTTTTGACTAAAAACGTAACAGAACAGAAAATGGAACCGATTGCTACCTACAATCTTTTCAGGCTTTACAAAAGCCAAATGGGCATGACTGTAAGCAAATACGGTTTTGCTTTCAGATTTTACTTTTCCATTAATTACCTGGTAGAATCTTCTGAAAAGCCCCAAAATGAGAAGTTGTCTAGACAACTTCGGTTTTTAAAATTTGTTTGTTTGTTTATTTCAACTGCTTTAGCAGCATAGTAGTGTAAAAAGACAGGTTTTTAAGAGCTCCAGAGCAGCAGTTTAGAATGTCATGAGTGCTGGAAAGCAGTGATATGCAGTTCAAGATTGGCCCTCTAAAGTTTGGCATGCCAGCTGTAACTCTAAAGACAGTTACACTTAGAAAGATCCTTTTGAAACTGAAAATCTTCTGTAACTTGTGTGAAAATTGCAGCATCCTGACAGAACACAAAAAACCACAGTAAACTTGAAAGGGATTAAACTCTAAACTGACCGCCAGAAGCCATTTCTAGCCAAAGCTAGACTTCTAGCTTTGAAGGAGAAAATAATGTAAGAAATATATAGGAAGGATTATGTACAGGCAAATGCTTATAATTCTAAAAGTTATTATATCAGCTGAAACAAATAATGAAAGAATTATTGAGGAAAGTTCTGTGCTCTGAGTAGTATTATATAGTGAAATTTACTGGGTCATACCAAGTCCAAGGGCTTCTTTTTCATAAAACCAGAAGTCTGACTCCCATTCAAAGTAATCTGGGTAAAGCTCTCTGCTATGCAAGCCAGAGTTTTTACATGGCCAACCTGTCACCTGCATGATTCTGTAAATGTCAGATATGTAGGCTGGCAATGGTACAACTTGCCTTAACTAAAGGAAAATGTCTTCAAAAGTGCAAAGTCAAGCCAAAATTTGTTTGCACAACACCATTATTTTCAGCGAGCACAGAGTTGTTTATAGCAGGCCTCATTCCGTTTGGTAGAAGGATACCATGAAGAAAGAAATCTGGGAATGTAAGGATTTGAAATGATCTAGAGGAAAGCTAAAGAAAATTTAGGAAGATTTACATATGGCAAGAGAAGCATGTGATTTTTCACTCTGGTATAATTTCTTACATCAAAGCTTCAACATAGCTCAGTAAAACTAACTAGAACTGAAAAGTAGTGGGGAACTACACACATTTTTATTCTTCACAGAATGTTTGAAGGATAATGTTCTGAGGTTGAATTGGATAAATTAGAGCTGAATACCCCAGCAAAAATACAGATGATTTTATCAAATGGTTTTGCTAAGACAAATATCTAAGAAAAAAAAGCTAAAAATGAGCAGAAGTGCACTCTTTTGCACTGAGTCACCCAGAAGAAGACTATTACAACCAAACTACAGGGACATTATAGAAGTTTAAGGCAATTAAGTTTGAATCGGAAGCATTAATTCTGGAAAAAATTACAACCAGAAAAAAACCAACCCAACTGGAGCTCAAAGTACATTCAAAGTCAAAAAGGACTTGAACGAAGCCCAGTGAAACAACATCTGACTTAAGGAACCCAGAAGATAGTGTTTTAGGTAAATGACTGAGGCGTCTGGTGGATCTGTTACAGAAAGCTGACATAAATGTAACTGTTGGGGCCCACGTGGGACCCTGATAACAGTAAGCTAAAGTTTCCAGGAGCACACTGTCATTCATGTGAATGTGGTATGACAGTTGCATAAAAGAAATGTCACACTATTGAAGAAAACCAGAAAAACACCAGAGAATAACATAAACAATGGCAGCAAAAGAACAGCATGTCAGGGATGCCACTGGAAGTCAAGAACATACTTGCACTTGTTGGAAATGAATTTTAGAATGGCACAGGTTGGAAGAGACCTTAAAGATAATCTAGTTTTAGTTTTTTGTAAAAAAAGAGTTGAAATCCGCCTTTCAGCTAAGGCTATGATCTCCTCTGATGGCCTGAACCAATGATAATATTACATGCACTGCATCTGAAAACCTCTCCTGTCTTTCTTAGCAGTTACAGACTGCTCTGCCATTCCTTTCCCTTCTGTACTCCCATCACCATCCTTTTGGCTTTGCTCTATTTTTTCCCTCCTCCATCTTTGGAAAACAGAAGACAAATGTCCTTCTGGCATGACTGCGAGTCTGGGCCACGTCTCTGATTTTGAAACCTTGACAAAATACAACTATGTTTTTTATTTGAACTTTTCATAAGAACATGGTACTGGGGAAAAAATGCACAAGTGGAAAATGAGCAAACCTTGAAACTGAAGAATAGATACAAATCTCTTTACACTCACTACAAAACTATGCATGTTCTGAAGGTAACTGGCCTAGCAGAATAATTAGCACTATGTAAAACACTGCATGCTGCTTCTATGGAAAGTAGAGTTTAAAAATGCAATTAGGATATGATATTTATCGGAACAATTTCAAAGCCTAATAGAGTTTCAAGAAGGTTACAGAAAACAGTCCCTAGTCCTCACCACCATTAAGACTGCACATGACCTTTTGTGTAAAACAACAAATAGCAACATCCTACCAAAATTAAGATAATGGACACTCAGCCAAGATTCTCAGAGATGACTCTGCTCTTTCTGCAGCTGCCAGCACACTTGTCAGATTTACTGTGCATCAGAATGCAACATTAGATATAGCATGGTATTTAATAAAAAAAAGGCCTGAAAAGATCAGAAAAATTTCAACATTTCAGAGGATTGCTAACCTTTCAAAAAGATAGCTAAGCTTCAGTTTGGGACAATTTTTTTTTTGTAATTAAATGGTCTGGGACAAGAAATACAGCATGTTCCTAACTGTGGACCAGATGTAAGAATTCAAAATACCTCTACGTTACTTTATGTACCACAGTATTTACAATCAGGTAATAATTACCAGTAGGCAATACATACAAGAATCTAGCAAAGCTTTTTAAGTGCCTTTAGCAACACAATTCTTTTCTCTTTGCTGTAAATTTAATGCTATTTAACATAGTTGCTTAATTTATCAAGCAAGATTTAAATCACTGTGAAAGATATTAAAATATCATATTAACAAATCATACTAAACACACAGGCCACCTAGCTCTTCAAAATTATTTCAGATGACTGCAGGAATACATTAACAAAAATATGACAGAAAATCATTAGAGACTGACTCATTGAAAGAGGAGAGAAGAAACAAAATCAAATCCTATCAGAACTGAGGTACACAGATCATCTTTGTTAGGCTGTAACTGACTCCTAGAAAATTTCTAGTTTTTAGAAAGTCTGGACTATCTGGCACAGTAATAGTAAAATTATAAATGAGTGAAAGACATCAGCTGCAATATAAAGAAAGCCTCTTATTTTAATGCTCAAACTTGTTTCATAAAAAAAAGGTCACTATTCTTGTGCTTATGCTATTGTGGAGAATATGTACGCCAAGGGAAAACTTCTGGGATAATACAGCAATTTGCAGAATGAACAAATAAGGAAGAGAATACTGCTACATTTTTATGGCTCTAAGGTAGCCATGCAATACATTCCTCCAAGATTCCCTGATGACAGCAAATTAACCAATAGAGAACTCATGTTCTGACTGTTTCTCCTACCGAATTTAACTCATTTAAATTGAATTAAGGTTCTTCTATGCCATATGGGCACATAGTCATTTATCTAGTAAACCTTTTAAGCTTTCCAGTCTGAAACTTAAAAATTTCTCATTTGCTTTTGTCCCAGTTCCATCTCTCTTCCTTAGTACTCTGTATTCTATATTCCCTAATGGAGAGGGAGGAGATAGAATTATCACCGTATAGAACTATGGCTAAATAAATGTTCTTTTTGGTTCTCAATCCTCTGGACAAGACAAATTTAAAGACTTTGACTTTCTTTATCTTAAAGGGTTAATTAGGCTCCTTCCATCTACTGTTCCCTCAGCGGGATCTTAGTCTAATGTTCAGCAAGGTCAGCCTTGAACCATTACTACTCTGTCTGCTGCTTTACTTTCCCATGAAACATTCTTGACAGCTATAATCTCTTTCCAGAATAAAATATGACCTATCGTTTGTTCCAAACACTTCTGTCCCCAAGTGACACAGGATTTAGCAACAAGAAGGAAATCCATTAGGTTTTTTTCCAACCCAATTCTTGAATGTCTGAGATTGTATCAGAGTTATCAACTCAAATACTTATGTGCAGATGAAGGAACTTAGTATCTTCATTTAAATTTTAATTGCACTCTCTTCTAGGGAAAAAAAAAAAAGAAGCAAAAATCTTTGCTGAAGAGCCTTCTTTCCTTTTATAGGAACTTGCACTGGTTTTCAGGATCAGAAGAAAACTTAACCTGTTGTGAAAGATCTTCATGAGCATCATTCTTTGAAAGGGGCAAAGTTAACAGCAGTTCCAGAAAATGAAATGGAACCACTTCTTGCTGTGATAGTACAAATGTACACACAAAGATATAGAGTAAATGCAACTCTTAAAAGAAGGGATTATAGTCAAAACTGAAAAAAGGAAATAAATAATAAGAGGAATGTATTAGGCCTCTTGGGTCTACTACAGTATGAGTAGGCATCTTACCAAACTTTTCCCAAACTAGGCTAGTCATGTGAGTGATGCTAACACCATTATTTCAGTGGACCCAACTCTGGCTGTATGCGTGGAACGGTGGAGAAACACAGTCCCATTAAGCATGATCCACTGAACTGGATTCCTCTGAAAAGTAACTGTCATTAAGCCAAGGGATCTTAATATGGTTCTAAAATCTTCAGCGAAAAGAAAGATCTCATCTACTCTTATCATCTGAAAGAATGAAGCTACCTATAGGTAGACGACCATAGGGAAAGGCATTTCTCTAGGTAAGCATAGAGACTCAAACTTGGAGGTACTCCTTACAAAAACTGTACAACACCTTGTTTGACAGGGAACATCACCACAACCACTGCTGCCTGTAACATCCATGTGATGAATGAATAAGCCTTGGAAGAAGAACTCTTGAAGTCAGTACAAAAACATTAGTGATGGAGGGCAGTTTATGCAGAACTTTAAATTTGCAGATCACTTAATCACTAGCTGGAGAAGCTGATGATACAAATAAGCACAACTTCTTCCCAATTCCAATGTCATGCTTGCGGTCTCATGCCTAGAACTTAACTTTTATTCACACTTATATTCTACTTGTTCCCATGCAGCCACAGAAGTAACAACAAATCTCCTTCACCCAAATGAAATGAAATAAAAAGTGAATCAACCTATGTTGGTTTTTTTTCGTTTTGGCTGATTGGTTGGTTGGTTTGGGGTTTTTTGTTGGTTTTCTTTTGTTTTAATTTACCTATTAATTACACAGCTTGAAACTGGAGATTTTCATAAAGACTTTGCCAGATTTAAAACAGCCTTGTTAACAGAAAGATTAACAGAGATTGTCTGAAAGAACTCAAGCAATTCCAAAGGCAATTCTTCTGAAATACCATGATCTTTGAATAGTAATAATGAAAGTGATGCCAGACACAGTATATGCATCTCCTGCCAGTGTTGAAACATGAGACTGAAGACTTCCTTCCGGATAAAGTCAATGCCTTTTGCTGCCTTTCTTTGACTTCATTGGAGGTGAATGACAAAGTTGCTACTTACAGCAGAAATTGTGCAAAGCTTTGTGAATTTTTTTCCTTAACATTGAAAAAAGATAGTAGAACCTGAAAAGTCAGCTTTCTGCCTTCTTCCCTCATCAGCTGGAAATCATCATTGTTTGGGACAAATATCTTTCAGTTCACAGCTCTGTTTGAACATTAAGTTCATACTGCCTGACTTAAGACACTGCCTTTTTGTCGAGCAAAAGTGCACATTAACAAAAAAGGTGAACTATAGTCAATGATTAGCAGGACTGTAAGAACTGGGAGATTCAGGCAGTCAATAGAACATTCTTCCTAAACCAATGTTTTCTCACCACATTAGTACCAAAAAAAACCCCCTAACAGATCAGGTGGGTAATCCACATGCACTGCTTTTAAAACCAATCAGCATTCGAAGGTGGGAGACTATTGTGATGAAGAAATAGTTATTACACTCCTATATGATCATCTCATCCTTGCCAATAGGTACCCTATTCTCCTTCTGAAAAACCAAAACAATTTTGGAAACATTCAGAAACACCAAGTGAGGGTTTTCAAAGAAAATTTGCAGTTATTTAAATTCTTTAGTACATTTAGGACTCCTTTTTTAAATTGCAGCATCCTCTGGCAGTTTCTGAGAACAAGATATAGGTTAGAATCTCAGTACTTCCAGAATTTACTCTTCTTACTCACCCTTTAGGATCCATTAGATGTGGATCCTCAGAGAAGCACAAAGTATTGGCTGAAAATTCTGCCTTAGAGAGAAGCATATCTGCAGTGATATCGATAGCCCAAAGATAAAAGGTGAATTAAAGGAAGAAAGATTACAGAGAATTAGCTCATATGACAAGAATTTTTATGGACTATTCACACAGAGAATGTAGCTAGAATGTCCTTGTGCAGGATCTGAAGATCAGGAAAGAAAATATACTAGATATTACCTTTGAACAAAGGTGTCTCTTTCCCAGATGCGAGGATTTCTCTTACCTTCAAATTTCAATCTAGTTCTTGCACAATGATAAAGGGCAAGAAAAAAAACTCACTTTATCTTCTTTATATCATACAATGGTTTATATACTTCTGTTGTAACTCTCATTTGTTTGCTCTTTAAATAATAATCTTTTGTTCTTTCAGAATAAAGGATTTTACAAGTCTCTAAATATGTCATGTTTATCCAAACTCTCTCTAGTCTGTTATGTATTTTCTGAGAAGACATTATCACATGACCAATTTTGCTGCAACTCATTGTTTATACCTTTGTTTCTCTTACAATCTTAATAAATGTTTTAGAACAGTCACTCTTCACTGAAACAATAAGCTAAAACCTTATTTTCTGTACTTGCTTAATGACATTAAAGAACTAACTCTTGAGGGTTAAACAAAATAATCATTCATTACATTAATGAATAAAAATTACACTAACCACAATCTTCAAAATTTAAATTTACAATAGCTAGCACCACCTTGCTACCTTAATTGATGAAAGAATAATGACAAAATACTTGGAGTGGTTTTTAATTTGCTGCTTTTGCATGCAGTATGATTTATCTTAGGATTTAAAACTGTGCTTAATTGCATATTAAGCGATGGCAATATGTACAACAAGTTTTTATTAATATCACTGCCTGTCATATTTCATATTGAAAACAATCTACATTGGCTCACCTATAAAAGGAACTTGTAACAAAGGCCTACTTCACACTAAGTAGCACATTAGTATTCTACACAGACTGTAATTGCCATTCTACTGCTTTTATAATACCCATGTTTTGAAATGCTCTCCTTGCATTTCTATTAAAAGCATTTGAGAAGACAATCACTGAGTGGTGGGAATAATTTTGCAGGAATACAGGAACATTTTTTAGACTTATTTTGACTTTGTGCATGTCTGAAAGTATTTCTCTGGTATTTGTTTTTTAAAAAAAGTTAACTAATTCATGTACAGTGATTACTCCAGTAACTGCAGTATTCACTGCAGAGACAGTCAAGCTCAAAATTGTTTTAGAAAGATACAGCATGATAGTAACACGATTAGAGCATACTGACACAGATGATTAAGAGACTAATGCAAATTTATAATCTCTTTTAAGAATGGACTCTGGATGTTAACGTGGTGTGAAGGCAAATGAAAGAGGAGGAAAAGCAATACAAACACAAATGATCCATAAGAAAATTAGCATAACACAATACTTAAGGATAGTTTTGATGAGAAACTATGAGATAGCAAGATTGGGTGTCCTGGTTTAGGAAAGGTATTCTCCAATTTAGTGCTCCCACTGAAACCACGCTGCCACTTGCTCGCTCCTCTCTACCCCTCCCCGGTGGAGGGCTGGAGAGGAGAACTGGAGGCACAAAAGCTAAAGATCATGGGTTGAGACAAGAGCAATTTACTGGAAGTAGCAAGGAGATAAGAAAATGAACAGTAAGAGCAACAATACTAATGACAGAGTGTACGAGAAAGAGGAGAATGATTCACACAGAAATAACAACCCTGGACTGCTCCCTCCCCACGCTATGGTGATGTGGAAGGAACTCCTTTCTTCTCAGAAGAGACACCCTTCCCCTTGCCCCTAGCAAAGACATGAGGTGGTACAGAATAACTTCCTGCTCCTGGCCATGCCCCCTCCTGGCTACTGAAAAAAATTAATCCTGTCCTGGCTGGGACCAGGACACTGGGAAAACATAATGTGTCTGACAGGAGACATCCTGTGCTGCTAACCCTTTCATGTTGCCCAAGTGCTGTGGAAAGTGACACAAGTGTTTTTCCTGTTTATTCCCAGACTGCTTTTACTGTGCTAGTTTATCAAATGTGAATATTATGTAAGTGGAATGTCAAGTGGTATGGTAAAGAGTATAGTAAGCTGTGAAGAACAGCACAATCTGTTAGTCTAAATCAACAAGTAGGCTGTACAAACCTATCTCTTCATAAAAAGGTAATTCTTTGTAAGAAAATGAGACATCAGAAGCACTTTTATGTACTGACTTAATTTAAAAGGACATATCCAAATCTCCTTCCCATTTCCAACTTGAAATAAAACGTTTAGGTGCTGGAAACCACTTCGGGTTTGTAAACTGCAATACTGCACATCAGCTGCACAGAAAAACAAAATTTAAGATGCACCCTTTTCTTTAACTGACAGTACAAATAACACCTGTTGGGCTTTTTAAATCAAGACATAAATATGAATATTTACTAAAAATTAGATGAATAGCAGTTTAGCTTCCGAAAGTAGTCAATCAAAACTATGACGTTCTAAAACTAGAAAAATCAGTAGTCTTAAAGCAAACTGTATAGTGAAACAGTAGGGAAAAATTATTAATAATGCAAAGCTGACAGAGTTGCAAAAAGATTTGAGAAAGACAGCAAAAACTGGCTGACAGCAAAAAGCCAATGACAGTGACTCACCAGCCCACTCTGAGCAGTGCACCCTAACTAGGAAAACACATCTACTGCTAAGTCTCAAATATTATGTACAAGCAGGCCCACAAATTAAGCACCAGAAACAGTAAGATGGTAAGAAATCAATTACTTTTAGAATTTACAACAGACAGAGCTTGGTTGTGTATTACGTGTAGCATTTCTTTAAGTATGTGACAGGCATTACTGTTTCTATGTTTATGTGTGTATGAGACTGCAGAAGGCTGAAATTCTACACAGGTCACAGAATTTAAAAAAAAAAAAAGTAAAAAAATTCCTTGCTTACTTAGAAATCAATTCTCAAAGACTTTCTTTTTGCTGTATTCACATCTTATGACATAAGACATAACCTTCCTAATTTCAAATTAATATCCATTCATTGGTATTTCTACAGCACAACTGTCCTTGAAGGGTTGGGAAGAGTAGGTAAAACCAAACTAAATGAACAAGTTCAGATTTTTCTGAACAAATATTTTTACTTAAAGTTCTTACAGCAAAAAAACACAAAACCAAACCAGAGATGTAATTCTGCCTCTATTAAAAAGTAATTCCAAGTTCTTAATGAAAGAAAGAATCTGAAAGTATCTGAAAGTATTAATGTATTATGAAGTTTTTACATAGCCTTACTTTTAAGTCAAGAAACGACCACAGAGACCACACTGCTTGATCTGAAAGTTCCCAGGAAGTGAGTTTAATTGTCTTTCAGAAAGATACATAACTTAATCTTAAAGATGACAAACTACAGAAGCTGCTGTTTTTCTTTGTAAGTTGCTGGTACGACAGCTGAATTTTCCAAGTACCAACATTGGAAATAGAAAAGTATGCTCGTGTAAAAGTGATTCTATTAAAAGAAAATATGAAACCACTGATAAAACATTAAATAGTTTATATGTAGGAAGTAGAACAGGTGGCAATAAATGGCATTGAGGGTAAGGTGAATATTGTAATGCAAGTAACTGATGAGAGAAGCTAAAGAGATAGAATATCAGTAAGTGCTAGAGTAAAAAACCCCATCCAGCTGAACATCCGAACGAACAAAACAACCACAAAACAGAAAAACCAAACCAAACCAAAATAACCCCAAAACAACTCCTTCTCCAAAAAAACCCCAAAAACAACCCAACAAGAAACAAAACCAAAAGAAAGAACTTTAAAAGATGTTAGGAGCAAAAGTAAAGCCACAGATAAAAAGAAAGATACCCTACTAAATGTAAGTAAGAAAATTATTAGTGGTTATGAAATAAACCCCAAACCAGAAATAGTCCGGAATGGTTTCTGATCCAATCCTGCAGTGGAAGAAGAAAAGGACATTTCTATTCCATATGATAGTGTGGATGGAACTAAAGCAGTGGGGATATGAAAAATCATCTGCAACAACCCAAGATTTCATTAGGAGATGCTCTCAAGTTCTTCCCAGAACACCTTTGCAGTATTTCTCACAATGAATATCTATCAAAACCCACATTAGAACTTCTAACTTGTATATTAACCCTAGATAACTGCTTGGAAGATCTGTTTCAACAGGATAATGCATTTGCCAAAAAGACAGTGGGGCCTGTCTGCTAGGGAATTTCCTTTATCCTAGTACAGTTATGAATTGACTGGAACACAATTCTGGTCCCTATGTTCACACTGAATTTTATGAAAATACAAATTTTCTAGTGTAAAAAGCATTATGTTCAATACAAACATTGTATTTCATGGTTTGGACTACAAATAAAGAATATCAAAGGAAGCAGACCTTTCTTCAACCCCAGAAAGTTCTTGGCACTAATAGATATTTGATTAAATTACAAAAACATAATTTTACTTCTACATAGTTAATTAATTTTAAAATAGCATGAAGAAGTGGAAAAATAAAATTTATTATTATGGCTTATCATTTCAGGGACTATAATTATTTCTCAAATAGTATTTGTAAGATGCCAATTTATTTTAAGTATCACGGTTCACTGCTTATGCTCCTGGATACAATTGGCAACTAATAAATCCCATCTATGTTTTATTTATTAACTTAGCAGACAGATGTGCACTTACTGAATTTCACGTTAATTGCTAATATTTCCCTATAGCAACAAAGCCCTAAAGGTCTTGTTAGAAATATGTCAACTGAAACTGGAGTTCTGTTTCTGAGTTTGTTTTTCGGATGCAATGCTTTTACAATTAACTATTCACACCTCGGGACAAAAAAAATCTTTTGCCAATGATGGAAACAATTATGATTGGATAAGAGAATTGTCCATTGCTGCTCCTGCAAACCCTCAATATACCACAAGGGCAATTAAATCAATATGCCTCAATTTCAGCATAATTAAATCCATAAAAAAATCCACAGACTGCACTGTCAACCTAGTTTCATAACTACACTGATAGCTACAAAATTTCTGAAAGTCTTTGTGTCTCACATGATGGTTGGATATTAGGAAAAGTTTTTCATGGAAAGAGTGGTTAAGTACTGAAATTGTCTGCCCGGGGAGGTGGTGGAATCACCATCCCTGGATGTGTTTAAAAAAAGACTGGATGTGGCACTCGGTGCCATGGTTTAGTTGAGGTGTTAGGGCGTGGGTTGGACTTGATGATCTTAAAGGTCTCTTCCAACCTGGTGATTCTGTGATTCCGTGATCTCACTGAAAATCCTGTGTCTTTTAAATTCCTACTGGAGAAACAGGTTCCTTAGTAATAAGCTAGTATTTTAGACTCTTGGCTTTAGATTTTTTTTATTACTTTTTTTAAGTCTTTGGAATTTGGTACTTAGCATAGGGCGATAATTTACAAGTAAGATATTACTGATCAAATGGCTACAGACATGTTATCTTTCTCAGCGAAATTCCAGAAATCTGTCTCCTGCTGAGTCAAATGCAACAACAACAAAAAAATCGGTACCTTGTGCACAGATTACAACAAAATTTGCCATGTTTATTTCATTCCAGTTCCTGTAGGTGCAGAAATTCATTGGGAGCCATCACTTCTGCACACATAAACTGCACTCAGTTGCTCACAGAGAACTGAAATCTGCATAGTGATATTGCTTAAGGAGGAAAAATAAAGTCACATTTTTTCCTAAAACTGAACTGCTTATTTGAAGAAAAAGTGATCGTGAGGAATGCATCTTTAAATGGAACGCATCACACAACCAGTGAAAAATTGAGATCTTTTGAGTGGAGAGGTGGTGGTGCTGTATGTAGAGTTAAAAGCAATGTTGCATGCTGCTATTCTGACAGAATTTCTCATACCTGCAACAGTGACAGTGAAGTGTCTTTAAAGCTGCCAGAGAAGATATTTAAAATGCCCTACACTGGTTCCTCTGCCTTCACTTTTCAGGCAGGAGAGTCATTCAAGAAGCAGCTCAGGATGACGAAAGATGTGCTAGGGTGCCAAGTCAGCAAATGATCCTTTGGCTCTAAAGGGAGAACTGCTGCTCTCTGACTTGGCAGTGAATCTCTCCAGTGTGCTGTCCCACAGGACCGGAGACTGATTCGCTACCAGGGTCCCACAGAGAAGCAGGAGCCATCCCAGTTGCTTCGCCTGTCACAGAAAGAATAGCTTCGCCATGGCAACTGTGCTACATACTCTTCTATGTTTAGTACATCTTATTTTGGATAGATCTTTCTGGGGGTTGGGTTAAAACCAAAAAATTTCTTCCCCATTCCAACAGTGTTAAGAATCAGTAAGACTGAATTGCTGGAGCAATCTCAACTACCATTTTCTTTGTATCCTGATAACTCCTCAAAATCTCTACTTACTTTCTTCTTTGAATATCTTACACTGCAGTTTAAAACTGTTCAAACAAGAGCAGCAAGAGAAGGAAAATGTGGATGGCACAAAAACAATCGTAAAGTAGTATAGATATCTTACACTATTAAGATTTCTCTTCTCTTTAAACTAGACATTTTTGTTTGTTACTGAACACGTATTACTTTAACTGATGCTTTCTTGCAGGAATCATAACAAAAGTGGCCGATAAAAAGTTTGAAAATGCAAGTAGAATACTTCAGGTTTGCTAAATGTGGTGCACTTTGTGAATGAGGAGACAGAGGAGAGAATCATGTTTCAGAGCATCAGATAGAAGAGACAATCAGGGCAGATATCACTGATAAGTACAGGTAGCATTAGGTAAGTGTTTGTTTTATAAACAACAAAAAATGATGAAATCATGCCTTACATAGGGCCATAATAAAAATTAGTGATACAAATTAAGGGCTATGTGAAGAAGAAGAAGCAGCAAGAATTATAAATCACTAGATAAAAGGAAACCCAATTATACTTACATGAACAAATTCTTAATTCTTGTCTTAAATATTATTAATTCTTGTCTTAAATATTATTATTCTAATTTAATTCTATTATTTCAAGAGTATCCAAACTCAGCAACTATTTAATGTTATCATAGTATAAATCCAAACATTTAATGTAATTTGACTGAAAAATGGAGTCCTCTAGTGATCACAACAGGCTCTGGATCTGGTCTTTAATTCAAAATTTAAGTAGTATACAGAATTACTATTAGACCATGAGTTCTAGGAAAAATTTAGTTTCCTGCAGATGGATTTCTTCCTCAAATAAATATTATTACAAATAGATAATAAATAACAAAACAAAACAATATTTAGTCAATACTACTGATTTGAGTTGATTCAACATAAACCTGGTTGGACAATTGCTTACACTTCATTCATAATTTAACTTACTATACCATTATACTTTATATATAGCACTATATAACTTTATGCAGCTGTAATACTATTTCAGCATAGTCTATCAGTCTTGATGAGGGATTTTTGTTGGGTTTTGCTTTGTTTTGGTTTTTCATTGGCTGTTATTTAATTTTAGGCAATAAAATTCAGATAGAGAAAGCCAAAACTCATAAGCTATTAAAGAATGAGGAGAATAATAATTGTAAACAATGAACAGAATCAATAACAGCTTTCATATTTGATGTATTAATAACACATTCTTAAATTCAGCATCTGGAAAAATCTATTGCCTGCGTAGAAAGGTGTTTGGACTAAATGACTCCCTCCGACCTCAGAATCCATGAATCAGAAGTATAATTTAACTTTCAAATTAAATTAAAATATTTTGCAAGGAAGTTAAGAAGTAGGTTCTGAAATTGAAATGTAAGCTAAAATACATTTTGAAGAACAGCTCTTATGATAAGCAGACATATTTAAAAATGAGAAAAAAAAGGTTCTTGAGTATTGTTAATTTTGTCATTAGCATAAAACAACCCAGAATAGTTCATATTCTTTGAAATGCTACTCAAGTGAACACAGTTGTAATCTGCTCATTACTCAGATCCTTACATGTAACTGTGCACAACTCTCTAATGGTGCAGTCCAGTCTGCAGCTACCTTTTTCTCCCAGTTTCCAAGCCCTCTCTTAAGATTACCATTTCCTCCACCTTTAGAGATAAATTATATTATACACAGGTGTTACAGTGAATACTGAATATAAGCAGGGACATCACAAGTAATCTGTCTGAGAAACACAGAATTCCCAGGACTCCAAATATGAAATCCCCGAAAGGCTTCCTCTGATGCAAACCAGTCACTTCTGCGCAAAAATTACCTGTTTAAAATGCCTGCCAGAACACATCTAATCTACATCCTGAATTTTTATTACTGCCTGAAAAAGAGAGTTTTAACCTCCTGCAATTTGAAATCCTGTCTGTGGGATGTGTTAGTAATTTTCTAAAAGAAGTCAAATTTTGTAAATTTTCTGTAAAGCCTCTTTCCTGACCTACTAGCATTAATTATTACATCCTTATTGTACCAATCTCCCCAAAACTAGCATTCACACTCTTAGTTAGAATAGTATTTCAATTTCTTCTAGAACTCAGAAGCAGAGGAAATCTGCAGTGGAATTTTGCCTCCTTTTCCCGTCTGTGAGATTTTGACCGTAATTATTAATGTTAATATAACATATAAATAGGAGTTTAGGAGTTCAGATATATGGCTGAAAGGGTGCTGAAGTGTTTAATCCCACCCCTCACCCTGAGATAGGTTCAAGTGTTCTATTTCACCTCCAAAACATGCTCATCATGAATGTGTTTCAGTACTTCGATAAGTCTGACATCTAACTCCAATCACCAAGTACGTTTCCTCTTGTTCACTCTAGTACACAAAAGGATGACTCCTTGTATAACAACTTTTCATGTTCTGGAAGACAATTACAACTGCTCTTCCCCCTGAGTCCTCTCTTTTTTCCAGATTATTTCATGGAAACTGACATTTTGTCAACAGTATCTCTAAACACATCGAACATGCACACAAAGAATCCCATGAAGATTACTTATAAAAGATAGAAATGCCCTATTCTATGATTTATTGTATTTTTAAATAGATGCAAAACTTTAAAAACAAACCCAAACCACAAACTACCGATAATAATTTTTTTTTTAGTAATCATTATTTTTGACATTTTGATCAACTCTTTCTCATATATCATATGTTGTCTAGTTATATACTAGCACAATTATAATGAATATTACATTATGATTATAATGAATATTGGGCAACATTTCACAGTGCTCATCACAAAGCACCTTTTACTGTTTGGCCTATTTAGCAACACTATCTATAGAAAACAGATGAATTTTCAGAAATACATTAATAATTTTTCCATTATTTCAAAAGTTACACTTTAAAGGTGATCAGTAATGCTGTATAGCAAATAACAAAATATTATTCCATAAAAAAGATAATTCTGTAGGCAGTTTAATTCCCATGTGACTCTCTAAAGTCATTAGGGAAGCAGAAACCCTCTTCCTTTTTGTTAGTCTTAAATTATGTATAAAGACAATCTCAGCAGCTTTATGCTTTCCCTGAAAGTTTACTTCCTCTACTTTTTCTACAGTGGTATCTACACTCAAGAGAAACAGACAGGTATAGTTTAGAAAGAGCTGTCTTTTGCATGATAATTAATTTTAAGAACCCGTGACCATGGAAAACTGTATCTTAAGTAACCCACAGACTGGAATTGGCTCCTATGTTACAGACAGAAAACATAGGTACGAACTTCAAATTCATTAAATTCAGACACTCGAATTTAAGTAGACTCTTCTTCCAAGCTAAGTAGAGTTGAGCAATTCTTGAGCAACCACCATGGAGAATAAACTAGCGGGAAGCATTCCGAAGGTTGGCCAAAGCATTCACTAGCAGAAACACGAAACATTGAGGAAATTAAGGTCTATGAGTCAGACTATGTTCTTTAATATTGCAAATAATGATTTTATTTATTTTATATAGTTTCTTAATGTACTGCTAGGTTCCTGCTTTTACTAGGAATGGCACTTTTAAATCCATATAATGACACTACAAGCCTACTTTGTTTCTTTTATGCCTACAGGTGTTTGGCTGCGGTTTGGTTTTTTTGGTTTGGTTTTTTTTTTTTGAAAA
This sequence comes from Cnemophilus loriae, assembly GCA_013397755.1. Lineage (NCBI taxonomy): Eukaryota > Metazoa > Chordata > Aves > Passeriformes > Corvidae > Cnemophilus > Cnemophilus loriae. The sequence goes on along the minus strand of VZTF01017490.1, from coordinate 2,924,861 downwards.
GGGTTCTTACTTCTGTTACTATAGAGAATGGATGATGCTCAATTAGAAGAAATATTATTCAGTATTCTTTCTGTTCTTGTTATATGCATGGGCATGAAATGTGTAGTATTCAGTCTCTGCTCTGAATACAGAATTAATACTTTCTTTTTTTTATGACAGTCATTGCTACAATCCCACACATACCACAAATATTACTTTAATTTCATAAATGCTTTTAGAGTGAGGTAGTGCTTTCCTACTTTTAAGAAAGAATCTTTTAAATACTCAGTGTAGTTGCTAATCCATTCTTGGCTGTCTAGGACATGATTTTACAATGCCTGCTATTACACAGAAATGCATAAATTCCAAGCAAAGCCCATGCTGGCTTCTGAGAAAACTGTGGACACTTATGTCTTCCTCTTCACATACAGAAATGGCCTGAGAAAGAAATCTACAGAAAAAAGTTCCAGTCTGAATGGTAAACATTTTCCAAAGTTTACAAATTGAAAAAAAGCTCTTATGATATAAAACACTATCATTTACCTGATCTACAGTGTGGGTGAATTTTACTGTGTGAGAATTGATTATTTTGTCTTGTTTCTGAGAGAGAAAAGTATTCTTTTCACATTATACCTGAAAATTTATTCTGTTTTCAGCAGATGGTACAATAATGTCTTTCAACAATACAGCATTTATCTGACAGAAGCACAACCCACCAGTCTAATTTTGCTATCAATATCGGAAATACCAACTGGAATTATACACCATTTACTTTTGAGAAAAACATACCAATTATCTAGAATTACTTCTTATTTTCAGTGAGAAAGAGTTTTCAAGCTTAAAAGCGCCTTGCCCTCTTCAGCCCCAGACTTCTGGTGTTCCCTTCTCCCAGCTACTCTGGAGCTAAGAGTCTGTGAAAGACAGACAAGGTTTGGTATGTAATCAGGTCTGAGAAGTAAAAGGAAGGTAATTGTGATGGGGTTTAGGTGGCTGGAAGAGAGGTGTGATAATATCAAAGCCCTAGCAGTAACAACAGTAGCAGACAGGAATGACTAGACAATGAGAATATCTAGAGGGACACAGAAGAGAGGTTAATCACAGTGAGAGACAACCATGTTGATGACTCCTGCTCCTGGCAAGCACTGCTCTAGATGTAATTTGAGTTCTCAGTAATCCTTGGTCATTTCCCTGATCCCTGTGCATGGCCTAAACAGCAGCATTTTACCTCCCCCAGAAGCAAAAAGAAGGTATGTTCTCTGACATGAGTGGACACAAAGAAAGGTTCATCAAGCTTAACATATAAGCTGCAAGCCTCTCAACTAAACATCCAGATGAAAAACAAAACAGCTTCTAAAAGATTCAGGTACTAGCTTCTAGATAAATAATTTTGCTAGCTTGCTCGAGTTATTCAACACTGTTCTTAAAATCAGGCAAGTTATAAATTAAACAGATAAAGAAGCTAATGTGTTGCTTTCCTTAAAACTGCTTCCTTCATTAAAATAATTTAAAAATAACAACAGCAAAGATATGGAACATACTTAAATATAATTAGTTCTAGCTGTTATTTAAGGTCTCCCTCGGAAATATCTTTCAGCCCTGGAAGACTAAGGGCTAATTTAGTGGGTTATGTGCTACCCTCCAGGTTTCTTAGGTATATGAAAGGTTTTCTACAGGATGTTTGAGAAAAATGAGGAGTTTCAGAGCATGTCTCAATATTCACCTTATGTTCCCATAAACTGATAATTATTATCTTCACTGGTTTGTAACTCCTAGAGCGTTACTGAAGCTCCTATAAGCTTTCCTGACCTTCGTAGGTAGAAAAATGACTTGTCTCTATACAACTTAACATCTTTTCTTTTAGGAACTCAACTAATTTGCAACTATAATCTCACTTCTAGAAAATTTATCAAACACAGCAGGTTTAGAGATAATACAACAGCAGAAGTGATGGACACACCAGAGGATTGTGCTGCCATTCAGAATGATCTCAAAAGGCTGGAGAAACTGGCTAAGAGAAATCCTGAGTTGCCGCAAATGGAAGAGCAAAAAATGCTTTGAGCAGGCTGTTATACTATATCATCTCCAACCTCTTCCATTTCATAATTCTACCAATCATTCAGTGAATTCACTCAGTTTAAGTTAATCAACAGGACTGAATCATAGTTAACATAATCAAATTGTGTAGGAGGAACTCAAAATGGTTAACTTACTTGGTTACTCTAAATGAAGTTCTTTTATAATTTATTCCAATAGGCAGAAATACTACTTACATTTTTAACTCTATCTATTACTCCACTCTCTCATATTTATCATACATAATTTGCTACAGTATTCTGTATTAAATGTTGTAGCTAGGCTTAGTAAAAGAGCTTTGATTTAATGATAAGGCTCCACAAAGAGCTCTTGAAAACTGCAAGTTCAGCTAGAAGTTTAATAATCTGAAAACTCAAGAGACACTAGTACTAACTTTTAATGAAAGAATTAATTATAAAGATGAAATAGAGCCCAAACGATCTTGTTTCAAGACAATACACCCAGAGGTTTAATTGTGCCTTGCCAACTCAATTCCAGGAACGGCAGATGCCAAGAAATTCAAAATGTACAAGCTACATCTTCAAAGTCTGCACTATAATCATGCAACCTGGGATGCCATTGACTACAAGAAAGGAGAAATACACATACATTTTTCTTCCATTTTTCTGATTTTCCTGCTCTAAGCATTTGACTTTTCCCTATGTGAATTGCTATTGGAATCAAGTGAAAACAATCCATTCTTATATAACAGGTAGCTAAACTGGAGTGGATTCAAGAAGGTTATTTTCTAAAACTACTTTTAATTCTGTAATGTTGGTGCTACATGCATTTCAAATGTATACTTCAGCAGGAAAGAAACAATTCTACAAGATACGCAATAAAAAACGTGCTGCCATAAATTCTTCTGTGATAGTGTGTGTGCACGTGTGCATTTACAATTGTGGTTCAACTCAGCAGAGGTATCTGGTTACCTGCATTTCATACAAGTTCAAGACTGCAACCAGCAATGCCTTAATTCTTAATCTAATCAAACCATATAAATCACATATCCTGCCTGAGCACACTTCAGCTTCTCTTTCAGGAACACCTCCAACTTCAGCAAAACGTTCTCTGCTGCGTAAATCCTGGACATCCAAGCCTTACACCAATCCAGTGACTCATACAACTAACACACAGACCTAAACACACTTAGCTGCTGCTCTCTTTCTCCCTCACCACAAACCCAGTCCAGTATCCCATTCTTGTATCTCCAAAGCCCCTATGAGTCCCAACAAACTCACTCGTACTCTGACACTTACGCAGGCCCACCAATACATCAGCCCCACTGAATCAGTTGTGGACTGAGGCTACATCATCAGTGCCTACCTAAAACTGAACCCCCAGATTCCTAAGTCCTCAGCACAACAATCTGAAATCTATCTCTGACACCTTCTATAAAGATGTTCAGCTTTAGCTCACCCCACCTTATCTCTCTAAATTAAATCTACACCAGAAATGCTGTCAATATAGCAATGAATAGGAGTTGCTGCTGACACCAGTTGTGAAACACTCTTTCCCCTCTTGGCACAGAATTAATAGTGGTTTGCTGTCCTGCCAGATCAAGCCTTAATGAGCCAGGGGGAGTGCTGTCACCCAAAATATATACTAAATTTAAAGTATGCTATGGAACCAGATTTCATCTTCCACATGTCTCAGCCATACAAACCATAATTCCAGCCTTAGTTACAAAGCAAACTCTAGGTGGTTAATCCCTTTAATCCTAGATATAAACGTACTCTGTTAATAACTTCTACATCAGTTAAATACATGAGAGACAAATTCTGCTTATTTCAGAGCCAAACTTGGGACAGCAGATCCTTCCTACTGTGGTGGCAGTACCTGAACATTTTAGAAAGCACCAAATAAACATCAGTTAATTATCCTGGTCTTTAAAATAGTGATGGTCATGCATAAACCATGTAGGTTAGCACAAACACAGCTTTAAATACATTTTTAGCAAAACCAAATGAAACCAACAAAGGAGGTTCCAGTGGGGCAAGCTGATGTTCTAAGTCATTATGTACAGATCTGTCACATATATTTAGAAAGGCAAGTGTGTGCAAAGCTAAGAAATCCAAGATATTGATGTGTCCTGTAAAATGAAAAGAATGTTTTGAAAGAAAGATGAAGTTATGATTTTACACTAGTATCCTCTGTAATTCCCTTAGTTTCCATTTACATTTTACTGTATTTATCTAAGGTTTTAAAGACAGTTTTAATTATTAGCTGTAGTTACTCTTTAAACAAAAAATAATTTTATCAGTAATTCCCAGGTAGAAATTCTAGGGCTACAACTCTTTACTCTTCCATTTTATGAAGATATGAAATACTAAAGCAGCAATCAGACTGCAAAGCCACTGACACAGGAACTGTGCATTTATACTGTATCCCAAAAAGCATTTAATGAAACTGTGTTAAAAGCATGCATAATGAAGACTTTAAACAATTCTCCAAAACTAAAAGCCAAAGGTAAATCTGTAACAAAATCTGTTACCTTTCCTTGAAATTGAACTTTTAAGAGCATATATGGTATATATGCTATTCACATAGACAACTGCAATATCCAAAAAGCATTAAGGAAGTGGTGCTCAATTTTCTGTAACATCATTCCATTTTGCAAATCACTGTCTGTAAGCAGGAATGCTCAGTGAAGAAGGGAGCTTAACAGGAACACTAAAACTATCTATTTGAAGACACAGGTTTAAGTTAAAATCAAATGGTCTTCCAGACTAGCAGGTATACCACATATGCCACAAAAATCTGCTGCTTTTTCCTTATTCATGTTCTGCTTTCAGGCATGCAAAAAAACTAAATGAGCTGTAAAGAAAGCAATAGGAAATGGATAGTATTAATACTGAGAATAAGAAAGCAAAAGCAGAATCAACCCAGATTAAAAAAAAAAAAAAAAGGGTAATGAAAGCTTAACTGAATCAGAAATTCAAATAGGTAATTTCATTTAATTTCTAATCATGTTATTTTTGGTTTTGTTGGGTTTTGGCTTTCGGGGTTTTTTGTTGGTTTTTTTTTTTTTTAAGCCTGAATTTTGTGCACAATTTGAAACAAGAAGATTTCCAGGAATATTACTTAGTAGCTTTTTGAGGGATGATATATTTTGGTATCTGTAATTAAGCATTTTTCCTTTTCCAGTATCATGTTTAGATGAATGACATGATTCACCAGTGTTAAGAGTAATAATACCCTAGTCGACAGAGTTCTCCTCATGTAATCGATATTTGCTGCTTCTGTTCCCAAACACACCTGAGGTTTTCTGATTACATGTCATCCTCAATTTTGTCAAGCACCTAAGTGTAGTCAAAGCCCTGCTACCTTTTAGCTCTGTAGGAACACTTCTGAACTCCTTTCTCCTTAATACTATCATTTCAAGATAATATGAGAGGGAAGAGAAAACTGCATGAACCATTTGTCATTTTCCAGTTCTGTCTGACATGTAAGCATCTTAAAATCTAATCTGTAATAGGGGATGACATATGCAGCAAAAGCAGGTATACACTTCAAAGGTGTACGGCACTTTTTTGGCATATACCAAGTCCTGACTGATTCTTTCATTCCTGCTTTTCAAGGAAGAGATTTACGTATTCCCAAATCCGTATCTCCACACTAGGTATGTAAGAAAAAATTGCAGATCCACTGATTATTCTATCCATCCATTATTTCCTTTGTTATAAGTAGCATCAGCAGTTGCATGGAATAAAAATTAACCCTACATTTACCCAGAGCACTATTTTCCAGCAACTTTAACAATTCACAATTTGAAATATGCTACAATCTGTGCTTACAAGTGTAACAAGGAAAGAAATGACATCTTAAAAAGGATGAACAGATGTCCCGATGCAAGTTAAATTATTTTCATAAGGTCTACATAACACCAATCTCTTTTTTTTTTACCTAGGTGAAGTATTATTAATCTGATGCATCAGCAAAAGCCAACAGTAGAAATTACAAAAAGCCAAATATGCTTGACTGCCATTTTAGTATCTCAAACAACAGTAGACTGCAAAATGTATTTAGCTTCTCTAGCTGCATAATATTCTCAGTTGTTTTTTTCTTACTGTCTATTTTAGCCATTTTCTACCATAGCTAGGAAAACATAGTATAGCTTTTTTTTCTAACCCTTAAGAAACCTTTATTACAATGTATATAAACTTATGTTTGAAGAGATTAGACATACTGTGTAAATGAAGTAAACTTCCTGGAAAGAAAGCTTGTCTGAAGAATTCTCTACATCACATCAGACACACTTGCATTTGGCCTAAAGCATGTGGTGGGTACCACACCTGCCCAGAGCAACCACTGGATACAGAATGGATACATGGAGAAAGGCTTGTGAAGACAAGATCTAACATTAATAGCTCAGTTCTCAGCACTTTAAACCTTTTGATAATCTAGCTGAACCCAGCTACAGGAAAACTCAATTTTCCCCAAGGAACGGATTCCCAACTCAGCTAGTCCAACTTGACATTCAGAATGACTCCAATTTGCAGGCCAGCTAGGCAAAAAAAAAGGCTCTGTAGTCACAGGAATATTTCAGCCCTTCATTTGCTTCCATATAGAGTTGCTCCTGTGTAGTTTGACATTCCAGTGACATGACTGTTAGCTACACAGTGCTGAATAGCAACGAAAATCTCAGAAAATGCTCAAAATCACAGTGCTTCTGTGCCCTTCTTTGGTCTTTTTCTGCCTCAATACATTGCCTCCATAGACCACTGGTTTACAGGTCTTCCTATTTAGAGGTCTATGCATCAGTCACACCATAGCTGAATGCATCTTACAAGAAGCTCCAATCCACCTATCCTGTACAATCCATCATCATCAGTCACCAACCTCTTGTGGAAACTAATAGACTTCGAATACTGGTAACTAAGTTTACTTATTAATTACAGTAACTAAAATATAACTTGTTCCAAACGTCTAATAATGTTACTTACATAAGTTTGTAAGTGTACAGACAGAAGTATGCCTTGCATGGCTACCTGTTACAATGTTCCACAGGATCAGACCTTCCCTGAAATAACATCCCTGGCCCAGGTAATGCAAAAAGACATTTTCATACAGGTATTATGGGATTTTCATCCCTTAACTGTGGAATTCTACAACACAGATATCTGCATTTCAGCATATCAACTTCAATGTCCTTTCTCATAGCCAGAAGAAAGGGGCCAATTATCATAATTATGTACGAGAACATAGGTTGGACAAGAAATGACTTTCCCTCTCCCTTGACTATAATGGAAAATTAAAGTAAGAAAGTCAGATAGAAACATCATAGAAATCTCAATTCAAGTGAGACAAATCCTGCCTTATATCTGACTCCTTTGGCTCTTTTGAATCAAAGCTGTTTTGTTGTAATGAGCCTGATTCTCAAGAATTTATGTAATATTCAACAAAGCCTTGCATAACTATCTGTCTTCATGCTGGCAAATTTTATAGTCAACCTTAGCTGCTTGGTTGACTTTTACAAGAAGCAGGCAGCAAGGTCTACTACATACACCTAAACTAAAGATGATAAATCTCACCCTTTATATCCTGTGTCATTCATTTCAGGTGAGAAGTCAGCACTCACATTTGATTTTGGACTTAATGCTTACACATAATATTGAGAATTACATATAACTTGGTGTTTTGATTACAAAACCCTAAGCAAGCAACTATTCAGTGTAGAGCTGTTGTGATAAAATGATTTTAAAGTTTTAAAAAGTAAAGATGGCATATAGAAAGTAATGCGATATAAAACTGTAATGCTACCCAAGCTATGCATCAGCAATTACTGAATAACAGAGCTTTCCAAAGCCTCATAGTATGTCTTTCTTTCCTATATTAAAATCTATTTTCTCGTTTTTAATTTTCTTTTTCAGAATTCTCGGAATTAATACTCGGGGGGTTAGAAATGGGCAGTAAACCACTATGTGCTTTCCATTTCTGGCCCTCTGTCTTTGAAAGTGACCATAAAGGAAGATCTGCTACCATGGAGAGGAGCTCAACATTTGAAAAATAATCCATCTTTCACAGTATCACTCTGAAATCTTAGTATCTTACAATTCTATCTGTTCTGCAGTAGGAATCCAATTGGAGATCAGAAAATTTCTATTTCATAGTAAGTTAAGGTTCAATTACTGTATTCTTATAAATTGCATTTATGAAGCATGAATGGTTCCTATTACAGATAAAACTCAAAAGCCCATTTAAAACATCTGTAAAAATAAATAGATCCAACTGAGTTTATATTAATATGCTTTTGCCTAGAATTCAGCATGCTGGTGTCAGCAAAGCACTTAAGTAAGAGCTTTACTTTGAGCCCACGATGAAGTCCTTAAATGAATTAAAGCAAACTACTAACTTACTGGAGAGTTTATTAACATAAAATTCATCTTAACTGTGTGGAAAATCAGGACAACTATACTGTTTTACATGCTTTTAAATTACTTTTACTTTCCATATTAAAATATGGAAATACTGTATACAAAATTATATTATTCATGTAATTGACATTAATTTACCATACTGTAAGATTAAAGGATTTAACCAATTAGAGAACAATATAAAAATATTGAGAATAATCTCTATACTTTTCTGTTGCATTTTATCAGGAACACTCTCCTATAGCCAACCTAATATTTTAATTTGTAAAGCATGGGGCATAGATAGCACTTTAAAACGGTGGGTCATAGACTGATACGCTTATTCCAAGAGGACACAATTACAAACTCTCTAAAATCAGTCAGAATTCCAAAGTAAAAACATTTCAATATTTATCGAAGATGTATACACAAATCTGCAAGGAGTTGAGCTGAGCACACTTCCTACTGAAGACATAATGGAATATAAAATTGCATATTCTTGAATTCATGCATTTGACAAACTATTTGGAACTTAGCTCAAGTTTTAATGAGGAAGTTAAAACAGAAGTGTTGAGCTAGCTAGATGATTAATTTAGAAAAATTAAAAGGAATTTTGTTTTTAATCCAAGTCAGTGTCGAAAAACATCTTCAATTTAAAAAAAAATATTATTATAAAAAAGATAAAACAGAAATTTGCTTGGATGAATAAGCTATTTTTTCAATTTCTGCTTTCCATCAAATGTTCAAAAGTTAATTGCAAACTAACCTGAATACATGCCTTAGCTAATTCTTTATTTCTCCTATCTGCCAACAACAATAAAACAAATTAACAACTAAGCAAAACAAACCTCATGTATTTCCACACCTCTAATCATAACTAAAATTTAGCGTCTCTAATTTCATTGTTTTAAATGGGAGACACCCTTTGCAATTAACAGTGGTTTTGCTTAAGTAACAAAACACAATTAGCATACTTGTCAGCTAATGAAGTTTGATTATATGAAGTATTATCTTTCTGCAAACTCTAATTTAAGTAGTTATGATGAGCTTTTTTAAACCTGGCATTTTGTTTATTAGAAACTGATATTGTATAGTTAGATTTGATTATAAAACAAGAAAAAATACTTTAACCCTTTTTAGAATTGTACCTACCAGAAGTCATGCTACACAAATTCAGAAACATTTAGAAGAAGGTCTGTAAATCAGGCCATCAGAAGTAGAGTCCTATTGTGATATATTTCCAGAATATTATCACATACAGAATATATGAGGGTTTTTAAATGAATACAATACATCTACTTGGACTAAATGCAAGAATGAATGAACTTTAAAAACACTGGCTTCACCACAAGCTAAGCAAACCAGAACTTCAGTTACTTTCCCTACATGTACTGCAGCTTTTCGAAGTCCTACAGAGTGTCAGCTACAGACTGACAGATGCCCAGCTCCTGAGGCTTCACCAAATAGGAAAGCAATAAAAATAATTACAGTATAGCAAGGTTAAGCAGCTCCATATAACTAACTCAGCCAAGTGCAATGTTCAGTATGAGCTTGACATCACTGTGGAGAACTGAAAGGTTCTGTGTTGCCACTGGCAAAGCTCTGAAAAGAAGGATGACTAACTCTGTTAAACAGGTGAGATTTAATAATGCTAAAAATGAACAACTGCTTTAAACTTAAATAACAATTATGGGTTTTAATTACACACTTCCGTATCCTTACAATTGTTAAAAGTCTGTTGACTTTTGGTTGCCATCAATAAATCTTGTACACTAACAGTGACCTAAAATAAGACACAGCTCATTGTCCAATTCTTTCAAAACTGGCATTTTCAGAATATGATGCAAACATACTAGAAATTTGGGTTGGAAATTACATATTCCCTCTCCAACAGTCCAAACTTACTACTGTATCAAATCCTAGAGAGAAGAAGAATAAAGTTAAGTCTGCTTGAGCAACACTTAAGCCTTTTGTTAAATTAGACCACTGTGAAATAGATCTATGGTGAATGCTTTCAATATGTATCAATAAATTTATTTTCCACCAAATAAAAAGTTTTTAGGATAGTGTAAAATCAAGGTAAAATCCCAGGTGAAGCTGAACACTTTCCATAAAATACATACCAACATATACAAATACATGAAAAATCTATGAAACCCCTACTCATTTCATCCATCTCTTTTTCAAATGTTGAAAGAATATCCATTCTCTCTCTCTCTCTCTCCTCTATAGTATACTGGAAAAAATTTAACTTAAGAATAAATTTTACCAAAAGTTCTATTCTGCTGTTTACCTCCTACTCATTGTAACAAACTAAATACAATATTATGTTTTGGATAACTTTTGCATCATGAAAATTAATAATTTGAAATAATAATAATAATAATAATGTGAAACATGAAATCTAATTCTGAAATAAAATAAAGCAGCTGACTTTCCAGTTTTACATGAGCTGGAGAGAGAATATTGAAGTTGTATTGTGTGCTCAGCTGAATACCAAAGTTGTATTGCCTGCATACTCAACAATTTATGCATTGCACTAAGTGTTCTAATGATTTCAAGTATTTTGCAAATTATATAGTATGATCTAAAAACCTATACAGCCTATTTATTATGCAGTCTAATAATTTTTCCTTTCCATATGGAATTTTCTCTTACTGTATGTCTCCTTTTTTGGATTTGCTGTTTAAGGTAGCTCCTAGCATTTTCTGGGTTCTTAAATCTGCATATTCTATTGAATGATGCTTTTTTTACATTTGAAGAAACAAATAAATACAGCCAAAACATTCCCCAACACCAATCTTTGGCCTTTCTCGAAGAGAAAAGGTGACAGTACCTGGTGAGCCTGCAACAACTGCTCAGCAAACTGACGGACTTCCGATAGGAGAAGCAATATTAAAGAATTTCTTAGTATGTTGTTCCTTGCTAGCAAACCCAGCGTTTGTGACACAGAATGCAGTGCCTGAAACTGAAGAGAAATAACAGTAAATTTAATCTTTCAAAATGCATATCAATCTTTTTTTATCCCAAACAACTACCTTAAGTAGAAATGGGATTTACATATTAAAATGTTAAAGAAAAAAGAAAAAAGTCAAATTCAACATTTTAGAGTTTAAAATTCTATTGATTACAGACATATAAGATCTATGAGAAACTGACATCCATGCTCAAAAGATTAACGCTACAGGAAACTGTCACGTGAACAAACTCCTCCAAAAGTGTGAACTCCCCAGGACACAGTTTTTCAGAATTAGATGTCATCATGTCCATCTGCTGACATAGAAAACTGGTGACTACCCTGCACATACAGTTCTTCTGCTTTTCACAGCTAGACAAATGAATGAACAAATTCTTTGAAATTCAAACATGCAAGCTGAGAGCTGTACTAGGGTGTTCTGTCAATATAGCTATCAGGAAAAGACTTAATTAAATGCTAACTGCTAGAAGACACACCGGATTTTCAAATTCAAACAATTCACTTTCATATTGTTCTTTAACAATGCATTTCTCCTGAACCACAAGAGGAGTGATGTAAACTTACTTGAGAATTATGTCAGTAATTTTTTGCCACAGTCTTTTCTACTAAAAAAAAAATTAAAACTGTTTTCTTCGTTCCCTGAAATTGAAACCAATAGCCCTTATGCAATAAGATTATTTTAATTATCAATATTAATCAATGATTAATTATCAATTATCTAATGTAATACTGCTCTAAAAAGTAGGCAGGACTTTTCTATATATAAATATATTGGAGTTATTTCAAAGGAAAAAGAAGTAAGACACATTAAATACAATTAGTATAACTTGTATTTTTATATAAATGCATACCCCCTACAACATTAAATTCAGCAACTCTTTGTAAAGGAGTATTTCTTAATTACAAAAGGATATTCTGACCCAAATTTGTATGCCTAAGAATAACTATGATGTCTTAACCACTCAAAACAGATCACTGCATTCCATTAACAATCTAGATTATACCTCCAGCCAACTCACACATGTATACACACACAGACATACATACATATATATATATAGATATAGATAGATATAGATATATACACACACATACACATGAATAAAAATATTTGCCCGCCATTTACAAGTTTGCATTGGATGAATCCTGCGGGAAAATTTTTCCAAATGCATGAAAGGCAGGGAGATGTTCCAGGAGCAGTCAGCATGATTTTATTTAGGGGAAACATTTACCTCGACTTTACCGTGGTTTTCAACACTGTCTCTTGTAAAATTGCACTGACCAAATTTTGGGCTAGGTAAGTGGACAGCAAGGTGGACTGCAGTCTTTTGCTGTAAAACCCATTAATTAGGCAGCTTTGCATTTACAGTTCTTGCTTGTCTGCCTGATCAGCAGTTGATGCAATGCCTGTTTACCAGCCTCTTCCAGCTGAAGAGTTAGATCAGCTTGGTTATCATCTGCCCACGTGAGACTCCCATGGACAGTCAGAACAATCCAACTTTAACAAAACTTTGCCCTCAATCATCTCACTTCTGCATGTAATCCCAAAACAAATACCAAAAGAAATCTACAAAAAACACACAAGTCTCAAGTTCGGAATCAAATCTGCAGGCAAACAGAGATATAAAGTAAACTCCTCCTATTAAAGAGAACTGATAAGTTGTACACATCTAGCTTTGAAAACCTGCGTAATTAAAATCATTTATCAACATATACACCAAAGAGTCTATAAATATGAAATGTGAATGATGATGAGATAAAAATAGGTTTCTGAACAATTAAAATGATATGAAGGGATAATGTAATGCATGCACCTACCTGTGCTTTGAGGATATATGAATTAAAATTAAAATTATTTCATATACCAGAAATATATACCCTTCCAAACAAAACAATAACTCCTCTTTCTAAAAATAAAGTAGAAATTACAGTTTTGAAAGTGTCTTCCACAGTATCTACTAGAAACAAGTTCGCAACACCTGTATAGTTATGCCTTAACAGCACCCATGTTCCAAAGGGTACAACTGCTACAATTCAAGGTTTAAAAAATGCTTAAAACTTAGCACATTTTTCAGTAAAGCTGCCATTCATTCTTATTTCTTTTAATAAATTAAGGAGTGATACAAATTTTACAGTTCTATATTTTCAGAGCATAACATTAAGTATACTTGCTAATTTGCCTTTGGCAAGCAAGCAAACTAGGCAATCCAGGGTACTTTTTCAAGGTAACCTCTCCCAAAGATCACACTAAAACATGATTATTGTTCTTGTTTAAGCTGTCTTCTATTTGCTTACATGATTTTTTGACAGATAGCGAAGCAACGAAATTTTTTTGTGCAATTATTAATGCTGGCAGCTGAGATTTAACTAAAATAGTATCTTTCACAAAATTTCCATATCTTTTATGGTTTGACAAAAGTTGCTGTTTTCTAATTGGAATTTTTGAGGACTAGATAACAGGGGACCTTGAAATTTAAAGCCTCAGCCTCTGCTAAGAGAAGTAAATAGGTATTTTGTATTTTTCAATGATGCCACTTAGGGTACTTGAGATATGGGTATCAATGCCACTGAAAAATCCCACTGGTGAATTTATTAATATTTAATAAATATTCTTATTATATGTATCCTTACAATAAGGATATTTCACAGTAATGTATTATAGGAAATGTATTATAATGATATTTAATAAATATTAATACTGATTTTTAAAATCCCGCTGATTTATTAAAGAGCATCGATTTTACATTGTATCTTGGTGGAGCTCATATTCTTATAAGAATATTTTAAGGAAATAAGTATATTTTAAGAAAATGAGAGACAATAAAGAAGGTTAAAATAATGCTCACAGATTGTATGTATTAAATGCACGCAGAACAAATTTATAGCATATAAGCAATAAATCTGCAAATAGCAAACAAAAGTAAGACTTCGTTGTACAGCAATGCTCATGTATTGCTAATTAAACTCTGGAAACATTCCAACTAAAAAAAAATTCTAATAGAATGCAGTTTCATTAAAGATAAAAGCACATGTTTAGCTCTCAAATCTATCCAATGTTAAAAAGGAACAGAAATCTTTTAATCTCTGGGGCTTGTTTAATATTGTAGATGAAATAAAACCAATGCATTTCAGGAATCCTCAGGTAAAAGCAGTCGGAAAATTAGACTGTAAAAAATACACCATTAGAAACAGGAAATAATGGAGCCTGGTTCACTGTTCAGGTTCTGCATCACCTCTCCCTAGCCCTTGTCCCATACCCTGGGTTCTACTGTCCTCCCATGTTATTCAGGATACAGAGCAAGAGAGGGCAATGCTGTGACAGCAGCTGGGAAGAATGTGTAGGCTGTCGACCTGGCTGTTGCCAAAATGAATATATAATGTCAATGTTCAGCTTATCTCAGGCATACTAACTTGGTCTCTCCTCCACCCAGCTACAGATTTTAAAGCCTACTTGAAGGTATTATTGACCTTCCACTTCTTTCCATGTGATTTCAAGCTGGCTATCAAAAGTTACTCATAGAGGAAATGCCTGATAACCAAAGCAGACAGCACAACTCCTGTAAGCCCTGTTTCCCAGGAAACAGCATAAAAAACTTATGAATTAGTTTTTTAGAACTCATTTATCAGCGTGTTAGATTTTATTTAATAATGAATATCTAAAATTAGTGAGTTTAATTCCTTCATGAGTTGCATGATTCACCACACCCTGCAACTATGATCACTGCACCTTAGTTTCTGTTTTGCTAATTTACAGTTTTTGTCCCAAGTAAGAGCTCTCTTTCCCAAAAAACTGACATATTTGGTAATAAGGGACGAGCAAATAATTATTACAGATATCCTCAAATTGTAAGGTGTCATAAACAAAACTATTTTCACCTTTGATTTCACATTACCCTTGCCCATTTAGTCCAACCTGAGTTAGACTCCTAATCATCAATGCCAGTTGAAAAGCTCACTTTTATACAGAGAACGTTAGCACCTCTTATTTCACATTGCTTCCTTTGGTAATTGATGCGTCTCATATATCTCTCTCTTCCTGTTTACATGCCAATATTCCTTCTATCAGTCTTGGGACTTGACACATACCACTTCAACTCTTTGCTCTGTAGGCCACATCTTAAGCTCTTACTTTGCCCTTACCCTTTCACAGAATGATAAAATCATAGAATGTAAAGGTTGGAAGAGACCTTAAAGATCATCTAGTCCCAACCTCCCATTAGACACCTCCCATTAGACCAGGTTGCTCAAGGCCTTATCCAGCCTGACACCGAACACTGCCAGGGCTGGCGCATCCACAACTTCTCAGGGCAACCTGTTTCATTATCTTACCGCCCTCACAGTGAAGAATTTCTTCTTAATACCTAGGATAAATTTCCCCTCTTTCATAATCTTGTTCATGCTTTTCTCCACTCTTCTTAACCTGATGTCCTCCACTAGAACCATCAGTTGGTTTCACTGCTGCAGGCTGTCAGTACCAGGCTTGTCCCTGGCAAGCTGTGGGGTGATATGTAAAGACTAGAGCAATGGGGTTCTAGCGACGATCCTCTGCTGCTGTCTCTGAAATGTGCTAGCCCCACTGAAGCACACTTGCAGTCTTAGAGAGACGAGCCAGGGACTCCTGAGGTAACAGGGAAACACCAGGGAAATGTCTCAAAGGAATTAACAGGTGTTCCTCTAGGAAGGTGACATGGCCAACAGCTCAACTGAGGTGCCTTTACACCAATGCACACAGCATGGGCAAAAACTGCAGGAGTTGGAAGCCACTGTGATGCTAGAAAGCTACAACCTTGTTGCCATTACTGAAGCTCAGTGGGACAAATCCCATGACTGGAGCATGATTATTAAGGCTAAAGATGGCTCAGAATAGACAGGAGAGGAAGGAGAAGCGGAGGGGTTGCCCTCTGCATCAAGAGCTGGATTGAGTGTGGAGAGTTGTCTCTGAAGAACAGCCATAAGCAGCTTGAAAGCCTGTGGGCAGGAATCAGAGACTGAGGCAACAAAGGGAACCTTGTGACTGGGGTCTACTACAGGCCCCTGATCAAGGGGAGCCTCTTGACAAAGTCTTTTTGCAGGAGGCATTGTGGTCACAGGCTCTTGTCCTGATGGGGAACTTCAGCCGACCCAGCATCTGCTGGACAAGCTAATTTTGTCCTGTAGTTCTTCCATAATTGTAGCTTTAGTGTATGATTTGTATCAGCTGAGGCTGGCTGAGAGGGAAGATGGACAAAATTTTCTTTCATTCATTCTTGTCCAGTTACTTCTATGATCCACTTTACCAAAGTAAATGAGTCAGTCAGTTTGGTGATTGCTTTAGACAGTAGTAATTTACCAGACAATGGATTTTGATTACCATGTGACTTAAACAACTCTCTACATAAGGACAACAGATTGCTGAGAAAATTTAATTCAATAATCAAGAGATTCAAACATTGACTCTTACTAGACCTCAAAATCCAGGCAACATGTTTTAATATTCATACAAATGAAGTGCTCTTCCCCTATAAAAGCAAAATTTTTCGGCTGATGAAAATGCATCCATGGTATTCCCCTTGGGACTCAATTAATTAGGAAAACTGAAACCTGCTTGTTTTACACTTGAAAACCACCAGTGACATAAATAACTATTTTTAAATCTTATTTGTCCCTAAGCAGGAAAGACTCTTGTAAACTGATGAGTTATGTACTGTCTTGGCTGTGGCTGACAAAAAATACTACAAACTATACAGAGTTGGGGGAATTTATTGTCACCCACAACTAGCTGCAACATGTATTAAATGCACACTGTTGCATGTATTAAAGCATCACAGTAAATTTATGATTACTCTCTTCCAGGCAAATTCAGTCATTAATGAATCACACAAATTGTATCCTAGATAAGAAAAGATTCAAAACCATGGTTCTGATCAATGTGTGCTGTTTCAACTGCACAAGCACACATACACATTTCATTATATAATTGCCACTGAGATTTAAACATTTCTCTCTCTGCTTTTCAATGTATTACTTTTTAACTTGTTATTTTCATGAAGAATTGTGAATTCTTTCTCACACAAATATCCAGTAAAGGCATTAAACTAGTACTCAGAACTCCTGCATTTGCTTTTGTGTTAAATGTATCAATAGTAGTATTTTGAGCACTGGCAAAATTTTGCATAAAGGCTTTTAGATGAAACATGAGAGGAAAATTAAAACGGGCAGCGAAGTCCCAAACAGGATAAGTTCCTAAAACTATGCTGATGTCTCAGTGTCCCTCCAGATGCTGTTAATGCTAATAACTTCAAAACAACTACCCTAAAGGTAGCCAATTTCTGAAAGAGAAAAAGATTAAAAAAAGGAAGGAAATATCACATAACCTTTTTTGTGTGTGTGTGTTGTTTGACTGGAGCGGCAATTCATGACTTAGCAGCATCTTCAAAGTCAGTATTCATGTTTTAAACATAGAATGAGAAGAAGCAAACAACAACAGACCACTGAAACACATCTCTCTTCCTTCTAGGTCTTGTTTGAAAGAGATTATGAATGAGAGGCGCCAGAGAGATGACGTATTTGTTGAATAGGAGTCCAACACAGCTCAACGTTAGAATCCTAAAAGTAGTGTCTTCGTGTTTTGGTTAACTCCTCAAAACATGAGGTCCAAGAAACAGACACAAATCTCTGTAAAAAACCCAGGGTGAAGGCTGGGATCTTTTGGCCCATAACAGATGCATTAGCCATGCTCTGAATAACAGTATCAACTGCACCTAAAAGGGGTACAACCAGTGAACTGAACTGTCTGCGGTGCTGACAAACTGGTGTGACACCACTAAGGATCACACCACAGGAATCCCACGTAATGCAGCACCCTATGATGTCTTTGGCCACGACAGCTTTGAACACAACTGAACTGCACTGAATGAGGCTAAAGATAAACCTATTTTTCTTCTATCTCCAAAGTAATAAACGAGATTCTGGATTCCTTAACAATAACTGTTTTGAAGTTTCACACAGCTGTATATACAAGAGATGTAAATATGACACATATATAAAGCTTCTTAATTTCTGTTAGACAGATTTGACTTCTAAAGCTTATTCCATATATTATGAACCTACAGCCAGCCCAGATTCACCACAGCAGGCTTCCAGGCAGGCTCCAGGATGTCAGCTCTGAAGTGCCCTACTGCCATGAGCTGTCCAACACCTTTACCAGAAATACAAAACACATATGCTACCCTAAACAGCACAGTGAGCTGGGGATCCCCAGTGCCTTCAACTGTTGCATTTTTCTGGTATAAGAGAAATGATCCCGTTTCAACACATTCTGGACAACAGATACAAACATCAACAGAACAGGCACATTTCAGTGCCAGTGAGTGAGTGATGAAACTAGAAGCAGCAGAAATGCACATTTGCTATGTCTCTGTGGAAGTGGATACAGACAGATGTTGTCAAATCCCAAACAGGTAGATTAAGCAAAAAACAAATGTTCCAGTGCTTCCTTTCTTAAGTTTCTACTCCACTGGGGCTGTAATTACTTACCATAGCCCCTACCAGAGCTTTCCATGCAAATTGTTTTCCTATGTTTTGTCAGGTAGTAGAGTCCATTTGAAAGCCAGAGACAGTGGCTCTGCCAACTGAATACAATCTCACAGAGTTTTATAGTACACCTTGGTCTGCTTGAAAGCAAGACTTGCAAGGAACCTACATAAATACAACAGTGGTTCTGCTGACACAGCGGAGTGTGTCAGTGGAGTGACTCAACAAAAAAGAACCATTTGCACATCGAAAGGCAATACATCCCTCTACAAACCCCCAAAGATCTCAGTGCTAAAGACTCAAAAACTGGTGATGAGCAAAGTGCTTGCTCCCCAGACCAGCAGTCACTGTCACACATTTTGCCGCATGAAAGCAACAGCTCATCTGTACCAGAGTTACACACAGGATCCTCACAAGCTTTTCTGTGGTAGCCATACAGGGATGCAAGACCACGCCAGCAGAAGGTACAAAGTCAGGCCTTTGCACAGATGGTTGAACCTCTGAACATTCATGCTTCACCCTTAGCAGCTATGACTTGAAGCTCCTTTTTTGAGATATTTCCAGAAAGTTTACTGTGTGTCTAACAACTGTGTGCATATATCTGCGCTTCTCTCCAAACATGGAGGGAAAGGAGAAAATTTAAAAAACAAAATTCGAGAGGCTACTTTTAGTTTTTTGATATAAATAATTTATTATTTTACGAAAAATTACCTTTTATTTTTTGTCACACACCTTAATCGATAGACAGTTGTTTTTTTTTCCTTTTGATACCTATGTCAGTTTGGAGTTTTAGGTCAAACTCTATCCGAAGTGCACAGCTTTAGAAAACTGAATCCAGGAAAAAATTTCTGAGTACATGTCTTTGCTGGCTCTTACAGCTTCCAATACTTTATAATTAGAAACATTTCAAACAATAGGACTCAACAGTTACAGCACATAATTCTGCTGCTGTTTTTCTTCCTTTACATCTAAGGTAGAGATAATAATTCCTTTTCCAATTCTCAAAGATTATTTTAAGTTATTTAACTTGCTCTGAAAAATGCTGAGATTGCTTTTGAAGATGTAATTAATTAATTAAGTGTAATCCACAGCCACTTCTCTCTGTGAGCTTTCTGAAGGTGTTTCTCACAGCCCTTTGTCCTTCTTGAAAGTTCCTGACAGTTTTAATGTTGAGGATGGTAAAGTGAAAGCTGTGTCAAATACTATATTCCTGCACCAATGGCTGTCTATACAAATGCTTTTTGGCAGTAAGGTTAGATACAGCAAAATTCGTAACATTTTTAAGCTGGAGGGATTTAACCATTTTTCTGGAACTGAAATTCATACAGTTTGCGACTCTTTCCAGAAGATAGCCTTGTAAGTAATGGTAATTTTCTTTAAACCTATAATCTTGATATTTCAATCACCACGTGTATAAACTGTTCCTGGGAGATATCTGATACACAGCACACGAAGAAATAATTTTAAAATTTACACTACTAATTCTGAATGCTTCCTGTTTATTTCCATTTTCAACTCAGTTTAAAGAAAACAAAACCCCTAATCTGGAAACCCCCAAGATTATCCCTTAGTAATTGGTTTATACAATTTTAAAATTCTTTTAATCTGTTTGACTGAAGTAATGACTGGCAGTGGTAATGACTGTTAAGTCAATATTTTGGTGGAAGCAAGATACAACACATCTCATAAAAAGCCATCTGTTTTAGTGAAGTTTTTCAGAGAAAATATGCCACTTTCAAATTATGTGGACGTACTCCACCTCTCCTGAACGATTCATAAAAATATTTTGAAGACCTGAAACATCCCTGATCTATCAGAGTATTTTCTCCCATTTAAGATATGACACCTCTCACTTAAAGTTTGCCAGATTCCTCCAATCAACAGAAACTCCCTCTCTGGATAATCTCCGGATTCCTCTTCCAAAATTAACTTTACCTCAGCTATTTACTGACTTCTCATTCAGGTAGATGACAGGAAACGGCGGAAACACTGTACATCATCAACTATAATGAAGTCCTTAATGAAGGACTGTTCAAACTTTTTGTTTTGTATCCAGTGATCACACACACACACAAAAAAGGAGTCACACCTGTATAACTCCATTCCTGATGCCATACAAATGGAATGTATGGTCACATCCTTTCAAAACACTGACCAGGGACACCTCTAATCATAAACTAAGTCTTGCACCATGGTGACACTAAACTGGAAATGTTTCTGGTATTAGAAACACAAGGGTCTAGTCCTGGAAAGATTTCAGTCTGAATTCTTTCTAACCAAAATACAGGTGCATCCTTTCCACCTAACGGCCTCTTAATTTGGTAATAATATTTGTTTGATGTTCATGTTCTGGGGTAAACACTCAATACACAGTGAGTGGGATTCATTTTAAATTAAGACAAATGGTACATCCATCCACAGGCATAGCGGATGACCAGGCTCTCATTTTGCTAAAGGCAACTTTGGAATTTATCCTAAAATAGAGACCTAGTACCCAGTAAGCATTCTTTAGGCTCCAAGGATTACAGGGATAAGATCTTCATTTGTTCTAATGGTAGTGCAGTTGCCTACATGGGGACACTAAATTGGTACATCTAAGTGTCAAACAATACCACCATTGTGTCTGTTCCAAGTTACTCTAAAAGCCAGAATGAAAACCAAAAATCCTAAGACAGACAATGAAATTCATTACCTGTAGGGCATCTTGTGAAGACAGACCAGGGATATTTCAGTTGAATGAGGAAATCAACAAGATGATACATGGAACAACACACACTGATGAGTACAAACAAAATGCAATTCAGTCCTGTTTGTTGTTTGTGACGGGGACATATTATTTTTGAACTCTTCACTCATTTGCTTATATTTTTGAACTCTTCATGCATTTGCTTATATATTTTTAAAACATAAATCTGCAAGTAGCTAGAGAATGATTGATATCTGAAGCAAACGAACTATTTTATCTAGATGCTCAAGAAAGAATAAAAAACTGTATATTCATTACATATGAATGACTATCTACAGTATATCTTCACATAGCAAGAGAAACAATGTGTTTTCCCCTCATGTTTTCTATAAAGTTGCTTTAAACTGCATTTTTATCCATTATTTAAAAGTCCTGTACTTGGGAACAGGCTTAGGCTAGAACTTCTTGCATGCATGAGCAAGAACTCTTGCAAGTGCTTCAGAGCATTTATTGTCCATATTGCAGAAAAGAACAATCACGAAAATCTCTGAGTAGTACTCTTCAAAATATAAGACAAACTGGTATTTTAAAAGTTCATAAAACCAGGAGAATATTACAGTATATGGAAGTGGGATATGAAAGATGGAAAATGTTTTAAACTTACCCTATTGACACTCCTATTTCTTAAAATAATTTGAATTAGATTTTTCTTAAATTCTTCCATCTTCTTGAAACACTTCTTCAGAACATGATTAGATAATTTAGTATCAGTTATTAAACTGATCAAAACAGAAACTCCTTCAGTAAGGAAACTTGGAACTGGGAATTTAGGACTGTTGTAAAAAAGAGTCAGTCCATCAAGCAACTGAGACACTGAATCGCATATGGTGAAAGAATCATTCTCAAGCTCCGAGAAGTCTGCTTGAAGAATTCCTCCTTCTGACAGTTTTCTTATTTCAAGCAAACGTTGCAAAAACTGCACTGGAGCAGTCAGAGATTGTTCCTTGCTAGTATGGCAAAGATTCAGTGGGGGAACTCTTTCCAACCAAAGTTTAGAAGTGTTGACATTATGCTCAGATTGATGAAAATCTGAAGCTATGCCTAAAGAATCAAATGTAGAGTCATTACAGACATCACATCCAGAGTCTTCTAGCTGGCTTGAGTAACTTGTAGGGTTTATAGATTCCCGGTCCAGATGAGTTTCAGCAGAAGTATCCTGTTTTCCTGAAATTCAAACATGAAAGTTACATTTGTGCTATGCTTAAATACATGCTTGTTGAAAGTATATATACTTTCTCCTTTCTGCTTCCATGCAAAAATCATGTAATACATGTGTATGTTGGCTCCCCAAGAACTTCCCGTGACTAGAATTTAGCTGTGGAAGAAGGTATTTTTAAATTAAAGTCAAAAATTTCAGAAGTTAATGTCTATTTGTGAACAAGATGTTTTATGCTCATAGTAATATGAACAGTAATTTCGAGTTTAAAACTGTCAGAAATTTTAAGTTTTCCTAAATATAATTTAAGTAGACAGAAACCAAACAATTTAAGTGAATATCTATACTCTCATTAATTTCCAGGGAAGAAAATGCATATAAATTTCTGGTCCTCCAAACATTTTCACTGCTTTTATTCTCAAAAACTCAGACTGCTTTTAAAAGGTAGTGAAAGTCTGTTACTATAACTGCATCAAATAAAATATTCTTCTTTATGCGTACTCTTTCTCCCCAGTCAAGTAAGAAATTCTAACAGTCAAAGTTGAACAGAACATTAGATTTGATTTTTTCATTATTTAACAAAGAGAAACATTCAGAATCAAAAGCTTCGTCAGTCATCACCTATCTATATCATCTCCTTCACAGACACTAACACACAAACTACATTACGAGAGGTAAGCAGTACATTCACACCAATAAATTACTTTCGTTTGCTACTGCAGAATCTCTTTCATCCCATTTCACACATTAAATAAGTTTAAGGCAATGCCTCTCGACATAAACTCAGCTCTAGGTGACTAAAGACACCTGTTCTACATGCTACCTATGCCAAAAGATCACAGTCAAAACAAGCCAGAGAACTAAAGTGGAAGACCAAAGCACATAAACATCTCGGTGCCACGAGGCAAGGCTAGAAGGCCATCTGACCAACTCCTGGCTCAGCCCTGCTTACTGGGGCAGAGTTACAAATTGCTTTCCCTCTCACTCTTAGAATACATGCCTACACTGTTCACATTTTCCACAAGGATCCAAAGCAGTACCATACTTCTCTGCCTTTGTATTCCTTAATTAATTTAAAAAATATATAGATGGTTTGATCTCACAGGAAATAAATTTTATATTTCACAGCAAGTTAAAAAAAGCATTTTTAACACAGAAAACATCCCTACGCAGCAACTTACAGTATTCTGTATGTTAATAAAACACTACTCAAAAATTTTAATACCAACTTCATTAAAATCACGATTTCAAATTAAATTCTGACCATTAGTTCAGTCTCTGAAAACATACCAGTACCAATGAGAGTACTATTACTGAGATCAAAACTGGAAACGTGGTTTATTTATTTATTGTTGAGTTTAATGTCTTTAACATTCAGACATATCTGAAATTGCACAGTATTGGTACCAACTGACTCAAAATGAAAGGGCTAACTGTAGGGAAATCAACTACCATTTCCAGGAGGTAGGAAAAGCTGGACATTTAAGGTCAGCCTAGCATTTTACAGATTAACACTGTTTCCAAATGACCTGTATACCCAAACTTGGAAAGCAAGCAAAGAAGAAAAGCTCACTTCCCATGCTCTGACTAACAAGAACAGGCACTCATCTTTCATGTCTTCTCTCCCTAGGGTTTTGAGCAAAACACATTTCAGAAGAAAAAAATTGAAAGTTGTTTCTGGTGCCATTTAAGGAAAATAAGCCCTTCCACGGAATCCATCTACTATGAGTTCCACTATGTGAGTATTTTGTTCCTGTGCTTAATCCCATGGGACAACATGAAAATTGCTCATGAGGATTTAATGTCAGAAGTCAGAAGAAGCAAAGCAAGAACTATGTGCAAAAACCCCGTATGTATGTTTGCTGATTCTCTTGTAGAAGTGGAAAAAAAAAAAAAATAGAGGAGGTGAAAGAGCGGAGGAAAAAAGAGAAGAAAAAGGGAAGAATAGTACAGCAATATTCATAGAAGCCAAATTTAAGATGTTCCCAAATAAAAGAGGTAGGATATTCAATGAAACACTCCTTCTAGTAGGAGACAATGTTGCATTTATGGTTAGGTTCCTATTCACTGTGATATCAAACTCCTGTTCCATGATGAGCCTCCAGAAAACCCTGTTACAGTAAGTCCCCAATATCAGTATATCTCCAGCTAAATGAGTAATACAAAATGCTTAAAATTGTTAAGCCATTTACATGTTCCAGTCACTTGGGGAGGAGGCGGCAGTTATCTTGTAAAAACAAAAAACCAGAAAACCCACCAGGAAATACTCATTATTTCCCTCAAAATGTCTAGAAATAGCTTGTAATTTACCTCTTGAAAGAAGCTAAACTCACCAGTTTGTACTTACCTACTACTCAAATGAGAAAGCAGTCTTGATGTTCACACCATGTGGTTATACAGTACAAAAAAAACCACAAACAAAACAAAAAGAATGGCATTATGCCTGCCTCAGGCTAACAAGAATCTTTAAATAGTAATTTCAAGAACATTTGACTGTAAATGTATTGGAACAAGAAATATGAAAATTTAGCGTGTGAGATAAAGTGACCACGAATTTTACAATGCCATAAATAATGAAATATCTGGTCATGAACAATTTTACAGTCTCCTTAAATTGGTCACATCAAATTCAGGAAACATTTAAATTCTTAATTCCTATTTAAGACTTTAGCTCCTTACTAAATTAAGATCCTGAGCTGAAAAACAAAGCAAGATCCTGAGCCCCAAACAAAGCAAGATGTGGTTCTACAAAGAGCCTTGGGGTGCAAAGGCTGAAGAACTCACATCCCTCTACATGTATCCACTACTGCAGAAAGTGTATGGCCTGAAAATCAGAAGCCCCTCAAGGGATGAGGGAGTGACTCACATACTGCGCACTGTGTCAGCAAGGTGTGCAGGCACCAGAACTCAGATGTACATACTGCTGTGGGACCACAAAACAGAGGCTTTCATCTGGGCAGTGAGATGCCAGTCAGCCCCATGATCAGAGAATGGGGAGTCTTCAGCTAGTTCTGAGGAAGCAGAGCTCTAGAAAACACCCAAGTCAATCCTATCTCCTACATTCATTCTCCCTACTCAATGCAGAGTAAAAGAGGCAGCTTGTATAAGATCTATGTAGCAGGAGCAGGGGTGGTGGAAGATGCTTTCTTAAGACACTCTGCTGGTGGCTGCCACAGACCAGAGAACATTTGAATGAGAAAGGCCAAATGCTACATGTAGTTCAAAATTTAAAAACTGAAGAAGGGTCTTCAACTGATTAAACTGTCTTTTGAACAACTTAAGTTGTCTTTTGAAAAACTTAATCTACCTGCAGTTCCACCACCAACAGGGACTGCAGAACAGAAAACAGGCTTGAAGGTGGCAGAGGTAAGAAACAAAGTGAAGACATGATCTGAATTCTGCAAAGAAAAAATTACTTCATTTTGAAGCATTAGACATAGTTTATATTCTCTCATTTCATAAGCAGACACATCGATTATCACTTGAAAATCAAAAACACTGACATCAGACATGTAAAGTTCTCTTAAAACTTGGTTACAATTGATACTCTCAGTTCCACTTCTAAAAGAAAAAGCAAGAGACAATGAAAAATGAGACATTCTTAGAAACCCCTTTGATGATACTGCATTCTGCTTTTCAAGTAGGTGCTCAGTCAATAACCTCTAAAACGAAATGAAAACGTGAGTGAAATTATGTCTACATCTACATTTTTCTGGGCTCTGTTATTCTTCATTTAATTTTCATTGATTGGTTTGTTCGAAGTGCACTTTCCATGAACAATGAATCAAGTTTATTCTCTTATTTAAAAACCTATATGTTTTTTCATGTGTAACTCTGTCTCTGTTCTGCTGTTTTCATTACTAACCAAGCTGGCTGGTTGAGGAAAAAACAACTCTCCCCCCACCGCATGAACTCTTATGGGTTTAGCACCTCATTTTTGTCCTGACCTGGAACCAAGCCAAACTTCTATTTTCATTATTCCAAAATAATAATGCCAAAATATTATAAAGATTCTAGAATTCTCCAAATAAGAAGCTTTAGAAGCCTTGTTTCCCACACTATGCTTCTGCATCTCCATGGGGGTTTTTTCTGTAACCGGCTTGGAAAAGAAAGGTCCTCTGTTTAAATGCAAGGTACTTTTTAATGCTTTTTTAATGCTAAAGGTGCATGCTGACATATTTTATGCCATTTAGGGATAATTTCCCAGAAATGAATATAGGACTGAGTATCTAAAATTCTCAGATTGTTCAATGCTAGGATTTAAATGCTTCTCTAAAGGCTTACAAGTATATACTTCAACTTGTTAGGGATTTTGCTTATGTAAAGCATCTAAATGTTTAGAATTCAGTAAGAACTTAGAAGGATTTTGAGGATATAAACATTCATTTTTAAGGGATCTCTGCAGATGACAGCACAAATCTTCTGAAGTTCGAGTCAAATAAAGCATACTTGCAGTAAAGATATGAAAGGATAAATAATTAGGTAACATACAGATTTGGATCAGTTAATACTCCTCAAGCAGCTTTGACAACAAAAGATCTGACAAGCTTTAAAATATTGTCCATCTCAACAATGTGACAGAAATTTGTGTTTTAAGCCAGATAGCAGATATTTCAAAATCCTAAATGAATTAACGTTACCTCTGAAGACTACCTGACTGAACTGGTAGTACTGAACTGGAAGTATTATGTCTTACTAAAAATGCTGTGCATTATGAAACAAACTAAGCTTAACTCAGCTCTCCTGCTAAGAGACAGGAAATAGCAGCCAATGAAGAAGACTGCAATGATCTTGATACAATGTAATGAGATGAAGGCTGAAATGAGGCGGACTCTCTAAGAAGCCAGCTAAAGTGTGCCTTCCTAAAAACATTCCTTTTCTTGAATACGACATGGTATAAATGCTTGGCTTTTCTGTTTATATATCTAGAAGGACGCAAACAAAGATCTGCTTGAGGAACTAGATTCTAAGTTTGAGTTGGGTTAAGGTTGCCCAAAGGGGTTGTGAAATCTCCATCTTTAGAGATAACCCAGAAGCTGTCTGGACATAGTCCTGCACAACTGGCTCTGAGTGACCATGCTTGACAAGAGACTCAGGCAAGATGTCCAAGTAGTCCCTTCCAACCTCAACCGTTCTGTGATTCTGTATTTCCAGGGAAAAAACTGACTGATCCTTAGGTTCCCACAGTAGACTTAAAGGCAAGAGGATCCTAATTGCCATGGCCACACTTCTTAACCTGTTTTTACCATATACATTCGGTTTTGCCCAAAACTATCATTCTGTTACCCAGAAGAGAAGAAATTAATCTACACTAAATTATGAATCCTACTTGCTTTTATGAACCTTATTTCTAATAATAACTATTCATCTTATAACAAATTAATAAAACAATAACAACCCCTTTCTCTTGCTGGGAAAATTGGGTTGGTTTTGCCCCGAAGGGGTTCCTTACACAGAAATCCAGAAAGAAAAGGATGCTTCTTGGGTCCCTTTACCCCAAGCATGTGCTTAAAACATCTGTAGCAATGCCGTGGAATAAGATAGGCAGCACCTGCTTTCAAAGGGAGAAAGTTCCCACAACCAAAACAGACCTGTTATCCATGGAAGGAGCAGTACTTCGAGATTTCAATGAATCATTACACTCCAGCTGGTGCTTTTTACAGATTGCAAATCAACTTATTTAATTATCCTGAAAAGGCCTCAGCTTTCATAAAGTTCCCCATTGTGTCAATACAATTATAGAGAACAGATTTATCTCATCATCATATTCCAAGAGCCATATTCCTATAAATCTGTGCTAAACACAATTTAACTTCATTTTTTCCATCTCACAGATCTGCTCTCATTTCTTTGCTCTCCTCATAAAAACATAAAATACTTCTTAGGCTGTGAGACATTCCTTGCCATGCTGCCTACTTTCAAGATTACCACTGGTAGAAGCATGGGAGTACACCAGTACACTTAAGATGTCAAATGACATTTCTGAAGTAGTGTCTGTCTGACACTCCTATGCCTTAGAGAAAAAAAATGTTGAGACACCACACTGGGCTGCCCTTATGGATCTGTACGGAGAGAAAGACACCTATTTTTACTTGGGGGGATGGGGAGGTAGAATATCTTTATGCAGAAACATCACATCCCTAAGCATCTGACAAAAATAATCATAACTGTTTTCCACGGCAACATCAAATTAAGAGTTGACTGCTGCCCAATGGAGAATCCTCTCACCTTAGAAAAAGGAAGACAGAAAAAGAAAGAAGTAAAAGATACCCCTCAGAGGCTGACAGTTCCTCTGCAATTGCTGTGCTTTTGTACTCCTTCCAAATACCAGGAGGGGAAAAGTGATGACAGGACACAGCAATCTGTAACAGCAGCTCATTTAAATACACCAACCTGAAAAAATAGCTTTTCCTTAAACAGATCGTGATAACTTGGAAATTCTAGTCTAGAGTCCTCTACCTTACCACCATGTCATACGAACTAAAATGGTTTCTAAGTGCTATTCACAACAGATGTAAACATTTCACACTATTTCATCTACCTTCTGGTGAGGGAAATAATCTCTCCTAATAGCCTATTGTGTTCGTATCATTACTATTCAGTCAGATGTGGACTGCTGTTATTCCGACTAACAAGGAAGACTCCCTTACGAGGCTGCAGATAACATACCCACTGAGGAAATCTTCATGTTTTGGTCTGACTTTTCGGAATTCATCTGACTGGCTTCTCTTTGAAAACGAGCTTAAAAAAAATCTATTATCAATTATGTTCTCTCACCACTCCTTTTAATGTAAGGAGGCAGAGGAAACATCACAAGTTACATTACTTAAGTCATGATGGAGAGCTTTGCCCCTTCAGAAGTTTGAAATCCAATTATTCAGAAAATATTTTGACTGGCCATCACTCTTCCTGCCATCAAAGCAGGACTTATCTGATTCTGTCTTTGCCTACCAAGGAAATCCTGGAGTATAAGATGAGCACCCAGAGTTTCTGCCTCTCCCTTTTGAGCAAGAAATTCCCAAGCCATGACTTACAAGGAAGTGGAAAAGGAAGAGAAGGCCGAATTCTGTGGCCCAAACCAAGGCTGCTGGTAAACTGTGGTTCTGTATTGTTTATAATCAGTTTTACTTCAGCTGTTGAACTGGCTGGTTCCAGTTCTATAAGCTCCCAGTGAGAAGAAATGAGACTGAAGTGTCTCCATTCATATTAATCTACAAAGGAAGTTGTTCCCTTTTTCCACAAGTACAACTAAATGCCTCAAGAAACAAGCCTTAACACCAAGTTAAGGAGTGAAGCAGGAGATACAAGTTTCTTTTTTTTCTCTGGGTCTTATTCGTGAAAGAGATACAAGTTGCTTCTTTGACACAGGGAATAGAATTTAGGGGACAGTATCCTGAAAGGTGAAACACAGCCTCAACATACAGTTAAAAATCAGACATTCAGGTTAATCACATTCAGACTCAGAGGCCAGCATTTCCCTAAACACACAGACACACTGTGTGTGACACACGTGCTACTGTGGAGGCTAAGAACAGAACGGAACTCCGGGGCATAGTAGAAGAAGTTCTACTGTAAATGATCTATAAAAGGAAGACTAATCTAATCTAAAAAGGTATGAGGTGGAGAGAATCTGGGTTTTATTTTAATTAGAGGAGTGAGCAGTTCAGTAAATACCTACCTACTGCATAAGAAGGGAATAACTTGAACCAACTTTGAAGGTGAAGCTGAGGAAGAGGGAACACATACTTGAGACAAGTTTTGCTAAACCTATACCCTGGACAATCGATTTGGAACCGTCAAGAGTATCAGCTGGAAGCAACCAAGGCAATAAACATCTATTCTCTAAATTGTCATTCCTAAAATACATGCTTGGCAAAAAAAGGGTAGAGTACTGCATTTACGCCTTCTCGGGCTGGAGTAACAGCTGCAAGCTTTTCAGAGCTCTTTAACACAGCCTGCCAAGAAACAATATGATCATTGATTTTGTGAACTGGTAAGAGTGAAGGAATTCATCTTAGAGGACAGGTGCTTCAATCCCTGAATCTATCAATTCATCAATGCTTTGTAAGACCCTTTACCTTTTCTTGTTGCTCCAAAGCAAAGTGACAACAGAATGCTTGAATACTATATATGCTTATTCTTAGAATAACACCTAGAAGTTTCTATCCTCCTTTCTGTGAAATTTTAATCTGAATCAAAGAAAGGCATGAAACTGATTTAACATGAAATTCGACTTCTTTTTTCTAACCATAGGCATAGTTGTCAGGACAATACTGTCAAGGTGAAAAATAACAGATAATTGCAAAAAGATTTGGTTCTCCTGCTCAGATGATGATTGACATACAGCCAAAAGCACCACCAAGGAACAGAGTCCTTGTATTCAGAAAGACAGCTGAATAGTAAGTCAAATAAGGAATTTCCAGACACAGCACAGTCAGTGAATACAGACCACTGCACTTTCATAAAAAACACATTAAACTGTAAGAACTCATACCACCAAGGAGTTTACCTGCAGTAAAGCATGCTTCTCCCCCTAAGTTAGGAACCCACAACTTTTTTAGTGTCTCTGAGGACAAAGAACTATTCAGGTGGGACAAAAAAAATTTAGGCACCATTTCTTTTAAAAATGGACTCTCTGTTCTTTCTTCTTCATGTATTTGCATATCCGTACTGTGTTCAACTTTATGTGGAGGGGGAAAACAGGTATCACAGCTTCAAAGAGCTCACAAATTTCTCACATCAGGGAAATAAAACTCCATGGGCAGTTTCTAATCATTCCTGAAGCCTCTGAAAGACCTACTACTATTATTACAAACAGCAGGTGGGAGAGGAAGGCTCTGCAAAGCAGAGAACATACAGCTGCAAAGTGAACCCTGGCTGAAGGACTCAAACTCTTCAGTTCTCAAGAGGCACCAGCAGAAACAAATGCAGTCTTATCCTTACTGCGTGAGATTTTCTGGTGGTGGATTTTGTGAAACCAAGATATTTCTGTATCTAAAGAGTTGTTAATCAAAATGCAAGAAAGCCACAGAAAAGCTGGAGATTTGAAATATTTTAAGAGGCTGCATTATTTTAAGCAGAACACCAACTCCAGAAATGAGGCTGGAGAAATGAGTGGAGGAGAAAAGGATCCATGATATCTGCAGATTACCTGGTGCTAAGAACAAGCCTAGTTATCATCCTCAGCCCTAAAGAGCTGGTGTGATATTAGGTGGTAAACCTGGGAAACCGTAACAACAGCTTGATGGGTCTATAGTAGTTTCACTTGAAAGGATGAAACACTACTTATTACCACTTTTTCTCCTAACTTAGATTCAAGCTCCTTGTGCTTTTGTATCTCAGCAGGGTCTACCCTTTAGCCTCTAATCTCCATGGCCTTGAAAAATCTCAAAACTGGCACAACACACAAGAAAGGTGTTTTTTTCTTGGGGCAGAAGATGTCAGTGGTGTAGTGGCCCCTATTTCAGGTGGGCCTTGCTTCTACGACCATCTTCCCACACATGCCAGCCATAGGTGTTCCACTATTAATGTACATCATCAACTTGATCTCCCTAGGAGTGTGTAGATCTCACCAACAGATATTTCCATCAGGTACTCGTGACAATCTTTTTTTACTCAAAAGCAAGTGACTGAGCATTTGTCTCCAGTAGCACTGTAATCATGAATGCACACTCAGCAAAGACTTAGTGCAGGTGTAAGACGAAAATCAGAAAACATTTGTCACATTTTGTGAACAAACTTCAGTGTGACTAGGGTAATGAAAATTAGGATCTTTTCCAAGAGGTGTTATCTGCCAGGGACAGTTTTCTCTGCCTATCTCACAATTAAAATTTAGAGTTTAGAGAATCTTTCAAAAATTAGACTTAGAACACAGAAGCTGCAAATGAATTGATTTTGTTTGCTATGTTTTGCTAATTGATAGCGTTTGCTGTGTTCTGCTTAATCCACAATTAGAATATCCTCTTCCAGACATTAGATTTTTATACATCTCTCCTGATCATATGCAGCCAGTTCTTCAAAACATAAGACACCTGTTGGAAACTGCATCTTAAAAGTTACTTTTAGTCTTAAATCTCATGTTTGCAACAGGTTGCAGAAAATAGACACACAGACAATAATGAAGTAAGAATAGTCATTAAATCACTTCTCTGTAGAGAAAGGTCTATTATACAAAGTAAATACATAAACCATTAGAGCTTCTAGCTGAAGTCTAATGATCCCTCATATCAGTCAACATTACAAACTAGAAATCTTTCCACAAAGCAGTAAAGAAGCTACTGGTTCAGTACAAAAGCAATGTGGTAAAGCCTCATCAGGTTTTCCACCAGTGAACCTTCTAAAAATCTCAAGCCATAAAGCAATTAGCCATACATCTTGATCTTAGAGATCCCCTCAACAGTGAACTTTCTCTCTCCTTCAGCCCAGAGCGTTTTGACCTCCATCTCCCACGAAAGTATCTCCCCAGAGCCTGCAGAAATCCTGCACTGCCTGATTTCCAAGCTCACACAGTGCCACTGATATCTTGAATTGAGCGTGACTCACTCCACATGCACAAGTCAGCGAAACAGTGCTGTTTGAGACCATCATTTTTTTTATCTTCTTTGACTGAAAGCTTTCCTGAATACAATAATATCAGACTCACAATATTTTATCATATGCCATAAAAAACATTCACAGTATCCACAGTCTCAGTACACTTGCAGAAACAACAGATATACAGTCCTTTGCCTGCCCTACCTTCCTGTTACACATATTAGGGATTAGTGCTTCCAACACTTCAGGCTTAAATTCTGATTTTAAACATCTGTAGAGTGGTTAAAAAATACGCAATATGTCTTTAAGATGTGTTCCAAATGTAAATACAAACTAGGTCTTACAAACTAGTATCTCCAAGGTTATAGAGTAACATTCTGTATTGACAATTTTTGTCTGCAATTATTTTGTATAATAGGTATTGATTCTGAAGATTAAATATGTAAATTCTGTGTAAGCATCAAATTCTCAAGCACAATCCCATTACAAATGAATTAAGTGTTCCACTACCTCAGAACTTTGGGAAAAACAAAAAACTGTACACTGAAGACTCTCACACCTAGGTACAAGAAATGGTACAGGTAACATGAAAGCTGTTTGGCTCCTTGATATTGCAACATAATCAGAAATTATTTGAGTAACTTACTATTTTTCAAGCAGAATCTTGGAGAGATCCTGTTCAAAAGAAGTTCCTGTCGTAATCGAAGAACTTCAGCTTCCAGCACTTCCACTTTCCGTTTCCATCCAAAATCTTGTTCGGATACAGTTTTGGCAAGGTACTCTGTGTATTCTTTGGAACTCTTCCCTGGTGGTTTTGAGTGGATAATTGCAAAAGCCAATGCTAGTTCTGATATTTTCGAATACCAGATCTGATTTTCTCTTCCACCTTTGATTTCTATTGCATTAGAAAAACAGAAAACAAAAACGTTACTTCACTACGACTCCATCAAGGAAATGATGCGCATTATTTTCTTGGCTTTGAAAACTGTTCAACAGTGAGACCAGTTCTTTTATTTCTAATGCATTCCTAAATCATCAAGGAGAACAGAACTGCAAGCATCTGTGCACAGTATGAGAACAGAACATACAAGAGCTGCACTCCAGCTACAAAAATAAAATTCAGCCAGTGTTTGAGAATAACTGTGGAAATAGTAAGCGTTTCAAATAGGCTTATCCTAGCAAAATTTTCAATGCAAATGTTATCTCCACTAAAACAAAGATGAAAAAAGTAAAAATACTAACCTCAAAAAAACCACTCTGACACTCTCTCCCCCCCAGAAGAATTCTAAACCCATCATAGAAGAATTCATTTTGGGTTATTTATACTTAAATACAATACAGATAATTTCTTGAAAGTGTACCAAAAGGTCCCAGTGCTCAAACGATAAAACTTTGAGGTTGTCTCTGGTTTTGGACACCTGGTATTGGTGCCCTTGAAGTTTTAAGTCTACATTAAGCTTCAAGTCTGCAGAAAGCTAAGCAGACAGCTTCAAAGCGATGCAAGAGACTAGTAAGGTAAGTGAAGACAGTTTTATAGGCACTGTTACAAACAGTGACAATGGAGCAAAAGGCATTATAGGAGTCAGAGAAACAAAAATATTAAAATAATGTCATGTGCAACAGCACAGGACCTAGGAACAGAGAAGGAAAAAAATGAAATTAAAATCAACTAATAATAACCAGCCTATCTAATTAGCAAAGTTACTCTTTTTTTCTAACTCTGCACCATTTTCATTCAGTTGTTTAATATATTCTTTTCTTGAAAAAATAGCACTTCCAGAATAATAATTAAATAATAAAAAAATCTCTTCCTACACTTTTGCCCTGGCCTTGACATCTACAAATTTTTCACAATGCTATTTTTTTTCTTTTTATCCAAAAAACTGCACTATAATAAATTGTGTTGAGCAGCTCTGAAATAGTCACAGCACAGGTTTGAAAAAGGTATTTTAGGTCATCTGTTCCCCAGATCATCTGCTATCACTAAGCTAATTTCTTCCTTTGGTTCTACTCGACTTTTGATAGTAAGTCATATATCATCATATATTCACTTATCCATCAGGGACACTTACAGAAGGCACTGCTTTTTAAATATTTCTTTCACCTTTCAAATACTTCTGAAATGCACAAACAATCCCTGTGCACCCCTTGCACACTGTCCATTCAGACACAGCTGCTGGTCAACACTTCACATTGTAAGAACACAAAGGACAAGACTGCAAAAATTCCTTGGGATCTATTTACCTACAGCTATATTTCAAGCTACTCTTCTCCACTTGAAACACTCCATTCCTGCTGTGTGTCAGGGCAAAATCACCTAATCTAAGCCACCAGTGCATTCTTAAAGCTAATTAAATAGTAAGCCTTTAGAAACTGAACTATACTATATATATCTCTTCATTAAAGCAGTTATACATTAAATGGTACTTTTTGCAAAATTTCTGATAAAGAAAATCTATTTCACACAACTTTTTAATTCATATCTAGAATTTCAGTGAAAAGCAGAAGTTGAATCTCTCAATCTCAAAGGATTAGCACCTCTGTAGGACAGCTAACTGGTGTAAGACTCTTGCTTGCCTAATACATCAAAGGAAATGTTTACAAATACAAAACCATGCAAATAATTGAACTGCCTTCAAAGCTGTGAATAAAATGAAATACATGGAACCACACTGAAAGAAGATTAAATAGTAACAGTTAAGGTATCCAAAATATTTGGCTTTGAATCTGAAAGGTGCTTCCCAGATTATCTCATTAATAGAAATTTCACCCAGATATTACTCAAACAGTGTCTATCAAGCTCCATTCTTACAAGTCCCTGTGCAGAGCAGAACAATAAATTAGGGCAGGCAGAAAAATGTCTTACACTTCTGGGTTAACATTTTGGTACCTCCAGAGACTACTCTGCAAAAGCTTTCTGATTTGTCTTCCTTTTAAAGACAAATACGTATTTACTTTCTGCTTCATGACATGCTTTGGCAGTATTAGCATTTTCCTTTAAATTACATTCACAGAAGTTGCAAAATAACCAACATTCCAGTATGGGTCAGGGAGTGGTATTTATTCCAGCATTTCATGAATGCTCAGGTGCCTTTTATCATCAGAGTCACCACCAATACCTTCCTATTTATTGTACTCTATTTCTCCTAACAGGACATACTATTACAAAGAAAATTCAAAGAAAATACGAAGTTTGCTGTCTGACCACTGACATGTTACCACTATGCTACTAGTGTGAAATGCTATTTTGGTACCATTTTTTGACCACTCATTACCAAAATAAAGACAGTCACTTTTTCACTTTGTTTTGAAAGAGACTACTGTGTTTCAAGCATAACAAAAACCTCAGTGCACAAAGTTACAGTACAACGGAGACAAATAAAAGGACCTTTCAACCGCAACATTCCAAAATGCTGTTTTCTAAAGGAGATGTATCCCTAGTAAGTCACATAAACCACATAAACCATTACCTAATTTTGCTTTGAGAATCTTA
Source organism: Cnemophilus loriae (assembly GCA_013397755.1). NCBI lineage: Eukaryota > Metazoa > Chordata > Aves > Passeriformes > Corvidae > Cnemophilus > Cnemophilus loriae. The sequence goes on along the minus strand of VZTF01017490.1, from coordinate 2,888,036 downwards.
AATAGCATTCCATCTTAACACTAAAAACACACATTTAATTAATGAATTATTGAAATTTGGAGTTTGAAGGAGGCCTTTTTCCTCTTTAACATCTTATGCAGACTTACTTCTACAGTAGGACTTACACTGAATGAGGCTAGGGAGACATTCTTACTCTGGAGAAAAAGAATCACTCCTTTTCTGGAAAAATTACTTGTAAAGATGCTGTAGAAAAAAAACCCCATAGCAGGACAGATCATACAGTTAGTTTTTCTTAGGAACAAGACACACTCAGGACAATTTTTGGAGAAGTCATTCTGCTGGAATCACAAAATCCCTTGTTTAAAAACAGATAATTAATGACAAATAGCAATATTCCTGCATGCATTTCCAGAAAGAATGGATTTCTTAAAGATTTTATGGAGAATATAGCTCTTTCACTTGCTTTCTGTTACTGTCACTATCACCATCTCTCCTCATTTCTTTTCTGATTAGGAAAAGAGAAGTTTGTGTATCAAAAAGCAGAAGTTCTAAGAGTTGATTGTGATTTTTCACCACTCCCCTAAAGGGACAACTGGTCTCTCAGAAACTGCTATATAAGTCTTCTAGAAAATAACACACCGGATGACACTATTAGAAATATGGGGATGCTGGCCAACTGTGCATTAGCAAAAATTGCACAGCAATCTGTTGCTCTCAGGAAGTGCTGAACCACCAAATATATTCCACTGAAAGCATATTGACAGAGTTTTATCAATAATATTTTTGCTCCTATCAGCACAGAAATTACACCACTGGTTGGGCAGAAAAAAGTTTTAGAACCAAACCAAAAACGGTCCTTGATTGAGAATGGTACCCGGCCGAGAGCAGAAAGGAGTCACCAGTGTAGTTGTAGCTACCAACGCCAAAATATGTCTTGACAGAAAAGTTCAAGAAGTATCCAAAGCTCCATTCGTATGATTACTCAGTGTTAAGGAGTGAACCAGTAATACCTTGAAAACTCTGCTGGAAGCAGGGCTCAGCACCCTAACAACAGATACCACCTCGTGACAGGTTCCCTATGCAAACCCCTCAATCTACAAACTGATATTGGAAGAGTGCTCAGAGGATACGATGGGTTAAAACACTGTCAAACAGGGCTGAGTCTACAGATTTCCAACACAAGAATGACATTCCACGCTTTCCAGCCCTCATGCAGGGAGAGGGTACTGAGAAGTCACAGACCTGCTGAGATCCTAGCCAAGGAAGACTGATGAGCAATTATTCATCTGCTGAAATAATTACAAAAGAAGTGATGAACTGTCCCACACAGCTTTGTGTAACATAACCAAGGGGAACTGAGATGTGGTACAAGATCCATTGAAGACCTTCGATATAAACAGGATAACAGAAAGAACCAGGATGAATCTTATTCATAAGCACCACCCTAATCCACCAACCTGCCAGTCCTGTTTTGCAGCTGCATTTGACGTAGCAGCTTATATGGAGAAACCGAAATGTGAAGGGTTAATGACTCAAAGAATTGGACATTTGCAGAAGCAGCAGGTGCCTTGCTGAGGCCAAGTTTGCACCACCCAGCTGAAGGGGAGGAGGATAGGTTTTGGGTGTGTGGTGGCAAAACCTCTGATCTGTGCAAGAACTGCCCAGGTGCACATCCACTGCTAGAAAATAACCATGGCAAACCAACCATCCTTTACACAACTGGCTCACATGTAAAACTCTCCCTGGCCCCAGGGAGGTATCAAAACATTCACACATAGGCCTGAAGGTTTTCATCCCTTCTGATAGGATATAACTGGCTCAGCTACGCTGACAACAGCGGTCCTGTCTTAGAAGAGGTCATAAACTACCAAAGACCCCCAAAGTGCTCCCAGACTCATTTCTGGGGCCCTCTACCAGAAGACTGTGCATGGTCCACAGTGCTGCAGCAGACAGTGTAAAACTCCCCCCACAGGGAAGGTACCTGGGTGTTCCCACCTGAACCTGAGCATATGTTTTGAATGTCTTTCAATGCAAGTTTAATCGCACCTCTTTCTAGGTTAATCCTGTTTGGGGGGGACCAGCTCCTCTAGTTCATATGTACTAATGTAAAGAATAATGAAGGAGCTCAGCTCCCACTGAACTTTATGTTTCAAGGGCTTCCACCACCCTTGACAGATCAACATTGCAATCGTCACTTTGGACATCAAAACTGCAACAATCAAGTCCGGTTGCTGGATCCACAGGTGGTGATATCTTTCCTCTACACTATTTACTCTTATCCTTTCTTCTTTCATTATTTTCCTTATGTATTTTCTTAAGTGATATTTTCATACTTTTATATTGTTATGTTACTGTAGATAATAACCAAAATGGCTATATATCTCCTTTCCATTCCAACCAAACCGCTCAAAAATAAACCTGCCACATATATATTTATATATACAAACACCACTTATATATACAAACGGTCATTCACCATTGTTTCTCTCTAATCAGATCATAACATCATATTACACCATTAACTACAACAAGATATTTTTCTGGTGGGTCTCACATTGTTTTCGATATGGTCTGAAACACGTGAAAAGGCAATAATTCCCACAAATTAGAAAAAAAAGCCCACCCCACTAGTTTCAGATGATCACCTTTTTGGTTCATTTTCTTCTCAGTTTGAAACTTCAGATATTTAACTTCATTCCAAAGGTTAAAGGTTTCATATTATTGGTTAAAAAACATAAAGAATTCAAAGAATTCATTACTATAATAAAACGAAAACATCCATTAGAGCCATGAAACTAGCATCTACACTTAGGCCATTCATTAAAGTAATTTCAACATGCTACAAAATCTCCTATTTCCAAAAAACCTGCAACCCCACGAAAGGGCTGCACCTACCCCCTTTTCATACTGATAACATGTTGTGAAAATCTGGAAGCTGAGGTAAAACATGTGACATCTTCAAAAAACAAGGACAATTCTCCAAGCCCACTACTGTCCCAAAAGCATTCCCTCCTCCCCTAGCACTCTCTCAGCTGTCAGAAGATGCTTTTCTCCCTTTTAACTCAATGTTTCCATTTTTTTCCCCCGTTAACCACAGACAACTGAATAGCCCAGCCTGAGTGCACAGCAGCAGCTTTCACTGCTGCACACCAAATTAAGTCCCAAGAAGTAAAAAAAAAAAAAAAAAACCAACAAAAAAAACCAACTACCTTTGGATATGAATTTTTTTACTCAATGCCAGAATGGCACCAAAGTCAACAACAGGCAGACAGGGATAACGATAATTTTCTCTCTTTAGCTTAAGTATAGGGATGATCCCTTCATTATTCTTCACATTAATACACGTGAACTAGAGGAACTGGCCTCCCAAACAGGATTAACTTAGAAAGAAGTACAGTTAAACTTGCAGTCACATCAAAATGGACTGCTCCTGAGGAAAAAAAATAGTGATCTTGGGATGAGATTCCTCCAGCTCCTGGGACCATGTCCACTGATCTTCCTGTGCTGGCTCTGGGTTCCCCTGCCAAGAGGAACCCCAGTGTGTGCTGCATCCAGACATCAAAACATGAGGTACTCATTTTGCACAGGTGAATCCTCAGCTCTAGAGCTTTTAAGAAGTCTTTCAGGGGTGTTTATGGGTAAAGGAGGTGAATTTTATATTATTTACTCTTCTGAGTGGTGAATACAGTTTTCTCACTGACCTTGGAAACAGGCAAGTCACAGAGAAATGGGGGTAAGGCAGCTAAGTTATGCAATGATTTAAAATTATAGGGTACCTCAAACCAAACCCAAAGCCCAAAATCATTTGAAATAATTCAACACTGGAGTAGTACTCATTAATGTCAAAGAATTATAGCGCTTAGGTGTGATTTCCAAGTTTGGCCACGAAGTTCATGGCTAATAATGGAGGAAACTGCTGTAAATGTTGTAGACAAAACCTTACTGCTTACAACAGGACACTTATTTGCTATTGAGACCACTATCATCTGAATTTAAAAAATAATTTTAAAAATTAATAGCATAAGACACAAAATAGACTGTAATTAATTTAACTTCCAGGCCATTCCAGGGCTCAGTTTTCTTCACATGTGAAATTTTTATTTAAAAATAAGAGGATTTGTCAGGACAGAAACAAATTGCCATTCACCACTACTACGCAGCTAAAAAAGTCTTCAGACAGCCCTACATATCAAAAAATGCTTTTCCTTCTAAATTTAAGAGTAATGGTCCGTCCTTAAACGTACAAACATTAAAGGAAAAACTGTTTTGTTGCCATGATTTTTACTTTAACTAGACTGTCAGTTACACAGTGCAAATAAAGGTGAAAAAATTACTCACATCTTTGTAACCTCATCTGCTTTATACAATAGAAACCAAGATATAGACTCATTATGATGGAGCACAAAATGCTGCCAGTGCTCTAGCAGAACTGGGCTGAGCTCAGACACATATGGACACAACATTAAGCAACAATAAAATAAACTCGATTTAATTGGTATGCCTAGAACAATGTCATTTGTGTATATAATAAACAATGATAATGTGACAGCTGCATAATCAAGATGAACTGAAGTACGCCTTGTGTTCCAATTAAGCAGCCTTTATTGTAAAAATGGATATTAAACCAAGGCTACTCCACAGTGTCATCTTTAAACAACCTATGCTCATAATACACAGATATGTAATGTGGACATGCTCACAGAGAGAAGAACTTACTCTCCCTACAAGAAGCGTAACAATAACTCCAGCATATCTTTTCAAATGGACTCAAAAAGCTAAAACAATACTGAAAATAATAAATATTTAAAATACTTTATGTCAAAAGCACAAGGAAACTTAAATGTAGCATGATTTATTTTTTCAAACTCCAACTTTAAAATACTTTCAGCTTCTAAAATAGTCTTATAATTTCTCCAAATCCAAATAACATGAATGAGTCGAAAAAACATCTTAGAGTTTATTGATGTTCCCCAATTATAACCATTTCAGAGAATTTAAGAATATAAGCAAGCATAATCCCTCCAGATTTCAGTAATATTTCTGATGTAGGATTTATCTCCTCTTAACTACAGAAATCTACAGTTTAGATGGCTACAACTGAGCTAGCTGTCCAGACTTCTTTTATTATCAATGCGCAGAAACAGAGATTTCTAATGTTAAAAATAAGCCAAGCCATTTGTACATCTTGCGGTGGAGTCACAACCCAGAAACATTTGTTTCCCCCCACGGACTACACAGACTGTTAAGATGACTACATCAGATGCACACACCTGTACTGTGGACAGCCAACTGCAATGAGATGAGCTGGTGCACCACAGGCAGCTAAAGCTGAGACCTTCAAAGACCTATTTAAGGTCCCTAACTAACAAGAGAAATTTTTCAAGGCTGACAGTAGCACCCCTTAAAAGAATTTTGTAATTCTAGATCTTTCTGATATCTCTGAGGGGAAAAAAAAAAAAAAAAAAAAAAAGCTTTCTAGAGAAAACCCAAAAGTCACGGAAAAAAGTTTGTAAGAATAACCTTGTGAACATATTTCAATGCACAAACTAGCAGACAGGTGCAAATTAAAGACATGAGAAACTTGATGTTTCTCAAACTGAGTACACTCGGAATTATATGAGCATGAAAAATCAGTTTGGCTCCTCAAAGTTTCTTTGCCTCACTCTTCAACAAGCTCATTTGAACAGAATAATTTAAGCCTGAGTTTTCTGGTAGTTTAAAATTGTGTATATATTCTCCCTGAAAGCTGAGAGTTCTTCCTTTTGCACTCCTTTTTCTCCTCCAACAGGCCTTTTTTATGGGTCACTCACAACAATATATAGTGAATCTGGCACACAGTACCATTACCATGTTTCTCTTTACTATTCTGACTACTAAAGACATGAATGTGTTTCCAGAATAGGAAATTTATTCTATAAAACCTGCTATTCAGAAATTAAAGTATAATTTAGTGGCGTAAATTTATCTTTTCTTATGTCAGCACAGATTTCTTCCCCTACCAAAACAAAACTGTGCTCACTTCATCAGCTGGATGTAAATTCGTTTGGTTTGGGAACTGAGGATGTACTTTTCATTAAAGCTTTATGAGATGAAATTTATGAGACCATGAAATTCAGACCCTTATTCTTCTACAAAGTTTCATATATGCTAATAATAATTACATAAAGAGTGAATTTACAGCTGGCATTAGGGACTGTGGAAAACAATCCCAGCTTTTATATACTGCCAAGTTACAACAAGAAAGCAGCCCTTATCTCCCCAGTTTTACCTATTGCAATGACTGTATTAGCTTTTGAATGCAGAATTTCAAAGCAGAGTTCAAAAAAAGGCAATTGTCAAGAGTCTGGATTATACGAAGACTGTTTTGCACATCTCCTCTTCCCATGTTAAAATATAGCGACTAAAATATCACCATAATTTCCTTTTCAATTTCACACTTTCAACCTTTACCTGAACAGTTCGGTTTCCACAAGTTTTTAAACGTGCAAGATCGGTATCTTTCAGTGAACAAGTTTCATCCAAGTAACCTTCCAGAATGCATCCACTGTATTTTAAAAACCTTGCTTTTGGGTTTCTTACAGTAATTTAATATAGGCAGAATGAAAGATGAGATTGTTCAGAAGAAAGGAAATGTTTGTAATGGAGGACAAGGAAAAGAGGTAATACTGCTAGGAATCCAGTACTCTAAAAAGCATACACCATGCAATATGGAACGAAGCCTTACACATACTAACGTAACTACAACCACATTTAAATATGTAGTGCCTAAATATTAATTTATGAAGCACTGGAGGTTGTAAAAGACAGTGAACTAACAAAAGAGACTTGCCAAGGATTCACAGCCAAGTCCATAGACAAGTACTTTTTACACTTTAATTCAGCTCAATTACTAGTTTATTCAAATTAAGAAAACAGCTAAGCCACGAAGATGATCAGAGGGTTGGAGCACCTCTCCTGTGAACACAGGTTGAGAGAGTTGAGGTTGCTAAGCCTGGAGAAGAGAATGCTCCAGGGTGCCTTTCAACACCTAAAGGGCACTTACAAAAAAGCTGGAGAGGGACTTTTTACAAGTGCAAGACAAGGGGAAATGACTTTAAACTAAAAGAGGGCAGATTTAAATTACATATTAGGAAGAAATTCTTTACTGTGAGGGTGTTGAGACACCGGAACAGACTGCCTGGAGAAGCTGTGGATGCATGTCCTGGTTTCAGCTGGGACATTTTCTTCTTCGTAGCTGGTACAATGCTGTGGGTTTTTGATATAGTATGAGAATGATGTTGATAACATCCTGATGTTTTGGCTGTTCCTATGTAGTGCTTACCCTAAGTCAAGGACTTTATAATGTCTCATGCTCTGCTACTGAGGAGCTGCACTGAAAGCTGGGAGGGGAGCAAGTCTAGGACAGGTGACCCAAACTGGCCAAAGGAATACTGGGATAGTGGAGCAACGATCTCTGTTCAGAAATGGGCCGGGCATTGGCTAACAGAACATGAGCAACCATGTTCATCACTTGCTTCTCTTGGGTTCTGTTACTCTCTCTTCCTTTCCTTATGACAATTCTTCTTATTAATCATATTATTAGCATACTTAGCATCACTGGTATAATGCGTTATTTCAATTACTAGATTATTCTTATCACAACCCATTAGGTTTACCTTTTCTTTATGACTATCCCCACGGGGGTGGGGGGACTGAACAAAAGGCTGTGTGGTACTTAGTTGCCAGCTGGGGTTAAACTCCATCCCTGGAACCCTTCAAGACCAGGCTGGATGGGATTTTTAGCAACCTGGTCTCGTGGAAGCCGTCCCTGCCCATGGCAGGAGGGTTGGAACTAGACAATCTTTAAGGAATTAGAACTCCAGGCCATTCTGCGATAATATAAAATTAATCATTACTTTCTTCCATTGGTCAATGTGAGAAATGCAAGTGACTAAGCCCTATGACTTCTGAATTCCTAAGGTCAAAGTGATCAGAAACTATAATTTCAATTCACTGACATTAGAAATAATCAGGCAAAAACACTGATAATTTTGATAATTCTTTGATATTCTGTTATGGTTGCTAATTCACACAACCTTTTTTTCTAACAGGCAGAGCACTAACAACATTAATTTAATCCCAATATCCATCCAACAAAACTTTCCAATAGTGTTTTTCCTTATGACTTAGGTGAAATGGACACTTCTGAAGAAAACTTCAGATTTGTAACATATAAAAATAGAGACAAGTAATTAATAGCTGATATTCTACATTCTTAATAAGCAAAGCAGTGCAACTTTCACGGGAAGGCTCCAATTTCCTCCCAAATAAACTCAACCTTTCCTCAGGAAACCACTCTGATCACCTGCCCACGTAAGGCCTCCCGCACGGAGACGAGGCAGGTGTCCCAGGGGAACCAGGGGGCTGTTCCAGGAGAACCAGAACCAAGGGGTTGTCCGAGGCAGCCCCCAGACCCGCACCCCTGGCCACACGATTTGCACATGAGGGATGTCCCCAAAGGCCACTGAGACCGCGGGGCGGGCACATCTCCTCGGGCCGACGCTCCCCGCCCGGAGCCCTCTCCAGCCTCCCTCACAGCCTCCGCGGGGCTCCCGGAAGCCCTGACGGCCTCGCGCTCCGACCCACCTGCAGCGGCGGCCGCGCCGCCAGGGCCGCGCCCCGGCTCCATGGCCCGGGGCCGGAACGCGATCTCTCCGCCGCCGCCGGGGTCAGGCACAGCCCCCAGGCAGTGCTGGCAGCTCCTCGGTGAGGGCCCTGCGCGCCCCACGCGTGTTTATCTCGGCAGGACACAGGTGTTCCCTGCGGGAGTCGGCAGAGCCCGCGGCCTCGCGGGCCTCGCCTCCCGCTCCCGAGGCTGGGATGAGCGGGAAGCGCGAAGGCGAGCTTGCTGCAAAGGCCGCCTCAGCCGGGAAGGTGCAGGGAGGGGGAGGCCATGGAACCCAGCAGGAGACATCGGAAGGCCCCTGGTGCTTCCGCCAGGGAAATAAGGGAGCGGAGGTGTGGGCAGGCCTTTAGCCAGCGTGTCTTGCCCGTCGCAGCCGCGGAGTCTGGCCGCACACTCGGCCTGCTGAGGGTCCAGGTGGCAGAGCTCACCATCACCTGGACCACCTTAAACGATCCCCCACGCTTCTACACTTCTTATTGCTGCAAATTGCATGAAGGTCTCTCAAAGTGTTTTGCTGGTTAACTTAGGTCTCTTTAAACTTTTCTTACCTAAGACATAGCCCCATGTTAGCCACTGTGCAGAAATTTAACTCTATCCCAGCCGACACCAGCACAATACCTTAAGAGAAAATGGGATCATGAAACTTTGGAACAGTATTTCTTTAACACTGCATTGGAAATAGAAGCTGGCTTTTGATGGAAACACTGTGAGCCAAGCTCACCAGTTAAGAAATTACCTTTGTATGAAATAATACGTTCTCTGCACAAACTGTGCTGAAAAGGCTGCGTAAGGCTTCTTGGCCAGAAATGGAGTTTGTAGAAGCATAGAATCACAGAATCATTTCTGTTGGAAAAGACCTTTAAGATCACAGATTCCAACCCTTAACTCAGCACTTCCAAGTCCACCACTCAACCATGTCCTTCAGTGCCACATCTACATGTCTTTTCAATACTTTCTGGGATGGTGACTCCACCACTTCCCCGGGCAGCCTGTTCTAATGCTTGACAACGAAAGAAATTTTACTAATACTGGGTTGAGGAGGCTGAGGAGGGAGGGCAGGAGAAGAGATAAGAAACGAGCAATGAAGTCGGATGCATTAGGTGCAGTTAGGTTTATCACAATACATCAAGTTTTTAAGTAGAGGGGGTCAATCTTTCTGACCACAGGAGTATTCAGATGTGACAAACAATACGTACTTTTAAAACCCTCATCCCCATTTCTTGGATAATCTAAGCAGCATTATTTTTATCATGTTCTTTTCTTAAAAAAACTATTCTTTATCAATATACATAGTGGAAGATTTCTGAGCTAATAAACATTTTCTGTTTTTTTTTTTTTTGTTTTTTAATTATTTTGAAAAATTTACCTTCCCAACTACAGAAAACTGTTAACACATTGGAACTTTCATTTTAGACTTCAAGTGATAAAAATAAATTAGATGGAATAAGTTAGAGAGCATTTTCATTCTGACAGCAATACTTATTTCTCAGTGAAACCCAGGGGGGAAAAATAACAAAACATTCCCCAGTCTCCTATTACAGTGATGTATCAGCAGCTACACTTTATCATTTTCTGTGCATCTTTTGTGCATGTAAGTGATGCAGATGCTTTGCAAACTGGACACTCATTATGTAGATTGGAACGTTCATGTTTTCATATAATCTTTCCAACTGAGACTGAAATAAAAGATTCAGAGACATCAGTGCTTTTACCTGCAAACCTGTCACCTGTATACAGAGACCTGAATCTAAAAAGCAGAATTAGACAGGGGCAACATTATTACTGTTCTAAAAAAGAAAGTAGCTTTGCTTTTTCTGAGAGTACCAGTTCTGCTTGCAATTGTAGGCTTATTGAGAGGCACCTAAAAATCCTGAGGCCTTCTACCATTAGGCAGCTGCCTGGAGGGATGTTTTTTTCACTTCATTGTCTTGTACTTAAACTACATAAATTAAAAAAAAAAGAAGAGCTGTATAAATTCAGTTTTAGATGCACAGCTCTGGTTTTTTTTTGTTTGTTTGCTTGTTTTTTTGGTTTTTTGGGGGTTTTTTTGTTCTTTTTTCTTTTTAAATTTGGAGCTAGTAGTAGTTAGAAGGAATGTTTCTTAAACTTCCAAAGTTACTGTCCACAGCTTTCAGAATACCAAGCAAGGTACAACTTACTACAGTTTTTAAGTTTGCTTTTAAAATAAATTGAAGCATCCCAATATTTTCAAGGTAAAAAAAAGCCGGTATACCCCCACCATTAACAGAGCATCTGTAACAACTTTTTTATTCATCTGAAAGCAGCAAAATCTGGGCACAATCAACTGCAGGATCACTGAGATGTGTGCTCCTGTTCTGTTGAAGAGCACTTTTCAAAAATAATGTATAGAACTTGCATAAACTTTATTCAGTGAGTATTTCCAGTGATTGCATAGAATCATAGAATCATTAAGATTGGAAAAGATCTTCAAGATCATCAGGTCCAGTCTCTGACCTATCAGCACCCTGTTAATTAGACCATGGCACATGAGAAATAACATCCAGTTATTTCTTGAACACCTCCAGGGATGGTGACTCCACCACCTCCTTAGGCAGCCCATTCCAATGGCTGACCACCTTTTCTGTGAAGAATTTCTTTGTGGCATGCAAGCAGCATAATCTAACATTGCTTTTTCATAAATGAACAATGTGTATGTGCAAGTGTATTGGTGTATGGTGCAAATTCATGTTATAGCAAATAAATAAAATACAAGCTATCCAAACATGGCATGATTAGCACTGCATGTAATCTCAAGTGAGACAACAGTGAAATGAAGCTTCAGTTTGAAATAAGCAGTTTGTAGTTTGTGAAGGAAGCTGATTCTACTAGTTGCACATAAATTCTTTTGATCTTTTTATGAATATGTCTTTTGTTCTCAAGAACAGTCAAAGGATATCTTTGTGGCAAAAGGTCATACAAAATAATTAGCTGCTTTTGTTATTAATTAAACATAAAGGCAGTGAGGTGTTTAATCACATTAGAGGTCCTGTGTTCTCAGTATTTAACCAATCCACATGCTGAATAATTTCAAACAACTGAGTGGTCAACTAAGAACAAACTCAAATAACACAGGCTTCAATCAGTTGTTAGAAGTAAATGGATTACTATACAGTCGAACATGCATGCCCTACTCTTACTGCATGGTTACAGTATCAACAACAATTTGAGCATGGAAGAATATATTTTCATTTGGAGAACTACAGTCTGTCAGAATTTATAAGACATCTTTATATTTTAATGCATGTCTATTTACCTGAGAACTGGAAGTGTCTGAAAACACATATGAAATGTTCTGTCTCATCTATTATAGCTGCAATTTTGTCTAGCTGATGTGGGGCAAGAAATACACTGTTTTGAGAAATGCATGTGAAAATCATGAGCAGGGGTATCAAAATCTTCTCATTTGAGCCTTTTTTAATGTGTTACAGTGCTATATTTAATTAAAATAAAAAAAATTGGCATCATAATTCTTCATTACTCAGCACCAAGCTGTTTTCAAAACAGATTATAATGTATTTGTGATGGCTCTATTTGTATGTAATTCTGATGGAACCAATATGGCTCAAGCAGTCCCTCTGAGCATAATCTGCAATTCTAAACAAGTCATCTGATTCAGGATGTTCAGTGAGTTATGCAATGGCATCTTTTTTTCTGTTCAGAAACAAAGCATTACCATCAGGAAAAAAAGGATCACATTTCAATGTCTGATGCAATGAAAACCTTAATCTATAAAAGCAATATAAAAACTTAGACATGATATGAGAAAAACAGGGAAACTAAAAAACTTGCTACCATTTATAGGCATCATACCATCGCTTATGAATAGATACTTTATAGTGCTTTGTCATCAGTTACATAAAATTAATGACAACAGATTCCATTCCTTTCTATACAGTACATCCCAAGGAAAGATAAAACCTTTCCCTCAAAGAATTCCACTGTCTGGAAATCAATACTGAAAGATTCTTACACCACTAGGTAAGAAAAACAGTAAAAGCATGTTAGCAAGTAATCAGAACGATACTTAAAAGTTAATGTGACAATATAGCAGATAATTTTCTGCATTTAAATCTCATCATTTATCTAAGAGTAACAAAACAGTGTTATGAGACTTTCCTTATATAGCAACAGACATCTGAAAGAAGAATTAGAGTAAGAACATATAAAGAGCTTTCATTTAATTTAGTACTTTTTATTGTAGTTCCACAAGGTTTTCTTCATGCAGTTTATAGAAAGGCAAAGAGGTAAACAGGTAATTGCTATGATATAGCTGTCCTAGGATATAAAAAATTCAGGTTACACTTCTATACACAGAACTTTAGCCAAAGAACGTGTGAGCAGTCCTCACTAACTGCCTTATAACATAGAAAATTGAGTGCATTAAAGTATCCACGTTATTGTGATTGAATCCTGAGACATGTTGAGTAGCATTCCTCTGTGCAAGCATGAGGTGTCAGCTGAATCATGGGTTACAATGTCCATTTCTTTCTATTGACTCAGTTGGGTCAGGCATAAGTTTCGATGAAATGAGTTTCATTTCTTGGAACATACTGACTTAATCGCACTTCACACACTAGAAAGGCCAGGTGCCCACTTGAGACACAGTGGTCGTACTACTGCTTCTAGCACCTGGTCTGTCTAACCAGCTCAGAGCTTAAAGGATGCAGAGTAAATGTTTTTCGTGAGGCAGTTTGCACCTTGTTTCCCAAAGGAGCGTTGCACCCAGCAATTGCGGTGGTGTTCTGCAAGAGATTTGTCTCTATTCCTTTTGCCAAAAAAGCTCTGCTTTGGGTGAAATTAAATTGTCTTTAGGCTACAGGGAGCTTTAATATGGTGAAAGAGTAATTACCAGGCAGGAAGATGAGGGCTCTGGTTTTGATTCCCAGGTTCAGGTAGCATGTATTTTTCTTTAGAGACAACGGGAATTTGCCCTATTTTCAGATAAGAAACCAAATTACCTTCATGTGAGGGGTTATATATGATACCACATGACATGCAAATGTGGTACTTCAAGACATGGTTTAGTTTTGGACTTGGCAGTGTTAGGTGAATGGTTGGACTCAATGATCTTAGAGGTCTTTTTGAATGATTCCTAATGATTCTATTATCCGGTGCTGTCTCAGCCAGAGTCATTCCTTTGATGGAAGAGCTGTAATAGCAGTGTTGTCTTGGTGATTGTCTTACTTGAAGTGGGACATAGGACTGACTAGACACCCTCTAGAAGTTCTTTCAAACCAAACCAAACCAAACCAAACCAAACCAAACGAAACCAAACCAAACCAAACCAAACCAAACCAAACTCAGTATTCTGCTCTGAGGTTCTCCCTGACCACCTGAAGACTGAATGTAACCTGGTGAATTGGGCTGCAAGGTGAAAGAGGTGGGCTTTAACACTGACACAGAAATGAAAGGAGTATGTGTGTGCCAGCCCTGTGACTACTGAATTATTGGACAGAAAGTGGTTAGAGTAGCTGTTACCTGTATTTTGTAAAAATTTTAGTATTCCAGAGGTAGAATCACAGGAGAGTTTTTGGAGGTTTTGCTCTGATCTACACTGGAGGAAATAGCATGTGGTCTGGCAGTCTTACACACAGGTAAGACTTTTGATTCAGGCAAGAATCTCCCCTATGGCACCTGCCTTTGCCAGTTTCATCCCTCCCAGGATCCTTGCCAGTAGTGCTGAGAAGTCTCCTACTGAAAAAATCCACAATCTTTGCACTGCATAGCAACATGGAAGCTCTTTTATGGACCTATGCTATATTGCTGCACTGTCATGGTCATGCATTGGCATGTCAGGCTAGCTGCGCACATAAGTAGTGCGTAATAAATCTATTCTTACAGACTGTGCAGTCCAGTTTAGTCTTCAAAATTATGCTAATGTCTCTCCTGAAAACGACCATACTGTATGCTCTTGTAGGCGAGGAGAGGGAGTGCCATCTGCTCAGCCATGTAAATTGTCGTGATTTCATTCACTTAAAAGGAGTTTTGTCAGTTTTCCCTAATTGTAAATATGTCCCACTGAATTTACCAAGCTTAAACCATTAATTCATTCATTTTTCCTGGTATGAAATGTAGGCTTCAGGTTCACATTAAAAATGTAGATTCTTGAAGCCCAGAATTCCTTGTATCTGGCAACTGTGTAAAGAAGATTGGAGCAGAAAAAAACACTCCTCAGAAAAACTTAAATATTTTAGACTAGTAAAATGAATTTCTAATGCAAATGCTGTATAAATAGAATAGGTCATTTATAGAGTTTTAAATACATATATATATATACACATGCTTTTAGGCAGATGAATAGATAGGTACACAAGTGACAAGGTGACCAGGTTGTAGTAAAGAGGCAGAGAAAGTAATTTTTGTTTATCTGATGAATATTTTTCAACTATAACAAATGGCTTCCAAAGATAAAACATTGTTTCCTTTACATGAAACTTTCCTTCCCTCAGAAAAATCCCATCACATATCCTGGGTCAGTGTTTACTCTGCTTTACAGCTGAAGGTTTGTAGATAACTCTAACAGATCGAGGTAGCTGTAATCAATATTGTATCTGCTTCGAAACTCTTAACCTGTGCTTCCTGTGGCTCCAGGCACTCATCAGGGAAGGGGCATGGACTGACATAAATCCTTTCTCCCAGCAGCTAGGCTGTTGCTTCAGACAAGAAGAGCATCTGCTTGCAGCGTGAGAGGGTCACATTACCATGTTTCCCATGCCTGATATGAAATGGTGGTGATAGACGGATGTGAGCACCAGCAGATACAGATGAAGATGCCATTTAAAAGTTGCATGATGTGAGTCAAGTGATACAATTTAAAATTCAAATCAGTCTGTACAAGTTATGTCCTGATGCAGCTGTCCCAAAATCTGAAAGTCCATACGTGGGACTCAGGTTGCACATTAGAACTAGAAAGACTGGGCTGTGCATATTTTAAGGGGAGAAAATTGCATGTGCCTGTAAGTTGCTACAAATAACCATTCCATAAGAGGTTTTAAGAGGTAATCACCCATCTGCTAAAGTATCTGTGTTGTGTTTAATCATGTTTCTGCTGAATGAGTAGAAAACATCAGAAAAAAATATATTAAAAAAAACAAAAACAAAACCAAAACAATCCCCCACTCCTGCCAAAACCCCCCAAAACCAAAACCAAAACAAAACCAGGATTGCCAGACCCTGTAATTATGAAGAAAACAAGTGATTAAAAAGAACTGGCTGCAATGAAAGTGAACCTAAATTTTATTACATGTGTAATTTTGGGACTAGGCATAGTTGTCATGACTTACAACAACATAAAACCTCTATTAAAGAGTAGGACACTTCATTTAAATCCATGGAAACTACTGTATAAGTATAGTTCATAAAATGAACTAAATTCACTTCTAACTAAATTCTATTTAGTTTAATTCTAACTAAATTCTAGACTTTTGTTGAAATAATTCACTGTTTGATTTTTCAGTTATGTTATGTAAAATAAATGCACAGTTCTTCATTTCAACTGTGACATTCATTTTTTTGCTCTCTGCTGTGAGCTTGATTGACTATATGAGCATGTCTCAAGAATTTAGGAAACAATGAAAGAAAGCAGCCAGTCAGCAGAGTGAAATTCTTATGTAGGTTACTTGGATAATTCATATCTGAGAATAAAGAAATATGAGTTGTGTGGAGTACATGTGATACTTGATATTTGTGCTTTATATATAATTTCCTTAAGGTCTGTAAGAAAATGAAATTGAAGTTTAATCAGAAGTTTTGCTCTACACTGATCTGTGAGAACCTAAGGTGAAATTGGATGAAGAAATGTATTTATGGAGATGATCCTCTTGTATTCCCATGCACCTTGCATTTGGAGAGGAGTAGTTTTCCAATAGCTTTCATAATTTTTATTTCTTCTTCAACTCTAATATTTTATTTATGCTTTATTCCCATATCCTACACACAGATATGTGCATGAATACATTGAGAGCCATACATATATGAATATCATTCTCTCAAGAGAAAATGTGGCTGTCAATAAATATGCAAAGTGGCACATTTGTGACCAGGGCAGGCAGTTCTAAGATGCATGACTTGATTATTTCAAAAGCAGATTTCTTGAAACACGCCAAAGGCAGGTACATGCCAAGATAAAAGCTACATTAATTGGAGTGTAAAAGGGCAACCTAAACATTTTTCAAAGTATTCAGAAATCTATGTGCTTATATTCCATACCTCAGAACTAGCCAGACTGGATTTTTACTACACTTTGATAATAATTTATAGTAGGGAAATGAACAAACATGAACAATATTAGCACAACAGATCGTGCTTTTAAACCTGTAAATGTCATAATAGAAATGAAATACCTTCTCAGCCAGAATTGTGGCCATTGCAAGTGAGGTTCTATTAAAAAAAAAAAAGTTTTCCCCTTTGTTTCCTCATTTGAAATATTCATCTATGTAGCCCTCAGAAACTATTCCTTGCTATTAAATGTCTTGAGCTTTTAAATGCTTCAGCTTTTAAATGCTTCACTGTCCAGAGTTTTTGAAGTACTGTCAAAATTCAAAGAAATCTATGCTGCCACTGGTGTTTCTTCATATGCTAAGAAACCCTCTCTTCCTCATAAGGAATTACTTCTACACTTGTTTTCAGGGCTAAAAGTTGTTCTGCCAATATTCATGAAGACGAGCTTGTCCTTGCTACTTACATTTTATTTGTGGAAAACAGATCAGATAGACTGTCTGAATGCTGTGGGAGTTAGTTCAGTTTAAAGTCAATACCAAGCCAAAGAGATGGTCCCAATGTCCCACAGATCATTCCTTAGACTGTCAATCAATACCTTTCACCTGGGTCTCTCTAACTACTAAGTCAAGTAGCAAGTAGCACCAAGGAGGGAAGCACACATCTGTTGGAAACATAATGAACACCTCAGTAAGTGAGACCAAGGGTCTATCTAGCCCAGTTCTGTCTCTCATATAGCACAGTGGGAAAGGCTGTTAGAATGTTTTTTAGAGTTTACTTGCTGGCATGTGTTTTCTCCATTGTGTGCTGTTTCAGCTTGTAGGCACTGCTGAGCTCTTCATTACTGCCGTAAATGATCATACTTCATTCCTGGTCAGTATTTTTTTCTTGTACTGCGTCCAGCTCTGGGGTCCTCAGCATAAGAAAGACATGGACATATTGAAGCAAACCCAGAGGAGGCCAACAAGTTGATTAGAGGGATGGAGCACCTCTCCTATGAGGAAAGGCTGGAAGAATTGGGTTTATTCAGCCTGGAAAAAAGAACGCTTTGAGGTGATCTAATTGCAGCCTTCCAGTACCTGAAGGGAGCCTACGAGAAAGATGGAGAGGGACTTTTTATAAGGACTTGTGTTAATTGGACAAGGGGAGATGGATTCAAACTAAAAGAGAGTAGGTTTAGATTAGATATCAGGAGGAAGTTCTTTACTGTGAGGATGGTGAGGCACTGGAACAGGTTGCCCAGGGAAGTTGAAGATGCTCCATCAAAGTCAAGTTGGATGGGGTTCTGAGCAACCTGGTCTAGTGAGGGGTGTCCCAGTACCTGGCAGGGGGATTGGAACTAGATGATCTTTAAGGTGCCTTCCAACCCAAACTATTCTATAATCTTATGATTCTATGGTCCTTCTATTTTGCTTGTATCTTTTTGGTAAGAAAGTGCCCTTTCTTCAATTTTATTGAACAGAGTGACAGAGGAAATCAACCACAGAGTAAGGGAATGAAACTTTTGTCTCCGGCTTTTTTACTAGCACCCTATCTAATAAGGTTAGTAAACCTATTTGACGCATGTGATTAAGAAAAATACTAATTAGCAACTAACTTGGACTGAAGCTTTGCCAACTTTTTTTGACCTAGCTGTTTTCGTAGGTATTCATTTGTTTAGCCTTCTTCAGTGTGTTAATATTTGTTTCCAAGATCATCCACTTGGTTTTCTTGTCTGTTAAGTTCAAAGCAAAAATGCCATTTATACATATAGTCTTTACTAATATAAATAATTTTTTTAACCATATCTCCTTCCAAGTGTTCTTGATCATAGTCAAGATGATTTCAGCTAATTATCCACAGGAAATAGGTTACCTGATAGCCATTGGACACTCCATTAGCAGAAAATACCAAACTCTTTTAAATTTAGATAGCAAGAGTAAGAAAAATAGTAAGATGAAGAAACGGTCTTCAATAAAGCAAAAGGGAGGAGTTCAATAAAGCTGACAGAGAACTTGAAGCAACAAAGAATTTGGAGACATCAAAGTGAAATTGGTTTCCATTAATTTGCCTTTCTCAAAAGTGGCTGCTTTCCATTTATATTACCTTCAAAGCTCATCAACGAAATTTTACAGAGCCTTACTTCACTTTTTTGCTGGAGGACTTATTTTGATTTGTTGAAATTATGCAATAGTTTTTTTCCTCCTTATTTGGTGGAATGACAGCTGTAAGTCAGGCTGCAGCCATATACAAAATCACTATTTATATTTTACAAAAACAGGTACTTATGCATCAGAGATGTTAATTCAGTTTTCAAAAACTGGGTGCTTAGGTAAATTGATTGTAAATTAGAGTAGGTTTTGACATATGTCCAAACCACTATTCCTCAAACCTAATTTCTTTGTGTGTTTCCAGGAGAGAGTATTTATATTTTTCTAATGGAACTCACAAATAAAGATACTACACATTTGTCACTGAAAGAGTTGCTGTTGAGCAACTCTTGTAAATGTCATCCCATACTGATTTTCTATGCTTAAATTACAATTGCGTGACTTAAATGCAGTAAGCTTGCACCATAAGGCTAAGAAAGCCTCTGTGAAATATCTAAGTAGCTCACAGAAACCTTGCAAAATCCTGACAAATATGGGAAACTCTAAAAAGATCATTCAGTTTTCTCTGAAGGAATTAAAAGATGATGTAAATTTCCATGAAAATAAAACTTTATAATTCAAAAACTGACTGATCATTTACTATAAAATCATAAATGTCACTCAAATTGGACTTTTTTAAGGGCTTAGACAGTGAAGTTTCAAAGCAAATCCTTTAAAGAAAATACTGAGTTATTAAGATCAGAAAATCATGAACATTGGATTGCTAGGTGACTAAAACAGTTCAAACTAAAAAGAAAAAAACAATAAAGCATAGATTTGTATTTTCAATTTAAAACAAAGAAATAATAAGATCATAAAATAATTCTGAGCCTCCACAAAACCTACAGGGTAAATCTGTGCGTTAGAAATTTTTCCATCCTCTTTATTATTTCTCCCTCGTTTGATTTTTGATTTCTGAGATCACTTAGAAGCTAAAGTTTCTTGCATGATGATTAGCACATTGAATAATCTGCTAACTATTTCAAAGAGAGAAAAAAAAGTAAGCAGTCGTGCTTGGTAGCGAGTTCTTTAATGTCCGACTTATAAATACTACCAGAAAACATGTTACAAAAATTATAAGGGTAAATGCACCTTTGATTCTGAAAGACGCTAAAAATATTTGAGTTGTGATGGTTGACTTGGGCTGGCTGCCAGGTGCCTTCCTAGCCACCCTATTTCTTCCTCCTTGGCAGGATGCAGGTGGAGAAAATAAGCAGAAAAACTCGTGATTCAAAGTAAAGGCAATTTAATAAAGCAAAAGCAAAGGCTGTACATGGAAGCAATGGTAAACCAAAAGATTTCTTCTGTACTTCCCATCAGCAGGTGATATCCAGCCACTTCACAGGTAGGGCTTTAGTATGAATAGCAGTTGCTTTGGAAGACAAGTGCTGTACTAATGAACTCGCCTCCCCCCTTCTCTCAGCCTTTATTGCTGAGCAGATGTCCTGTGGTATGGATATCCCTTTGGTTCCTTTGGGTCAGCTGTCCTGGACATGTTCCCTCCCAAGATCTTGCCCAGCCCCAATCTACTGGGTGCAGCAGGTGGAGTCTTGGAGGGACAGCACTGACGCTGTGTTATCAACGCCTTTCTAGATACCCCTACGATGCACAGCACCATGAGGGCTGCAGTGGGGAAAACCAACCCTGTCTCAGACACACCCAGTACAATAGCACCTCATTTTAAAGTATGTTTTTCAATCTTTTGAAACAGATTGTTGTCTTCTGATGTCTAACATTAAAATAAACCCCCAAAGCCTCATAAAGAAGTGTCTTCTTGTTTAAATAGTCACTAATAATAACAACTGAAATTAACACGAAGACTCTGAAACTAGATAGAAGTAACTGTAGAAACTTCTTCTATAGAAACTGGAAACAAGAATTGTTACAATTCCTTTTATTGTTTTCCTTGATGCAAGTCTCTGCACAATATGTTTAAGCACAAAAACATGCTACTCAGGTACAATTGAACTGATTAAAAAAAAATAATGATACACATTTGTAAGATCAAAGCAAGTATACTTCCTTTCCAAAAATAAAAACACTGCTGCAAAGACTTAAACATAAACAGCCGGTTTGATGAAAAACAGCTGAACCTGCTTTTTTGATACCATTTTCTGGAAGGGTGATTTCCAGGCACTTCAGCTATGGCTTAGTGAATAAAAAGGAAGTAACTTACTTGTTGATCAGTATCTGCCATGGTCATTATTTGTTTGCACCAGTCTCATTGAGACTGAAATGTAATCCTGAAGGAGCACAATTGACACAGTGGTTTTGACTTCATTTCAGTCATTGAGATATAACACGGTGAGAAATACCCAGATTTTCTGAAGACTGAGATAATGTGTCCCTTTAGGTAAATGTTTTGGAGGTCAAGATGTTGCTTGTATTATCAGGAGATGTGCAGAATAGACTCTTTTTTCAAGAAAGATTTCTCATTGGTTTGATTCATCTTTCACATATGCCTTAGAGCAGTGGGCCTTTGGGTTAATGCCCAGGAAACTGTTATGTTTCTGAGGTCAGCAGAGGACCTGCTGCTTTCCAGCTCTTAGCTGGAATCTGTCAGGCTTCTTTGTATTTGCTGGGTCAGGCTAGCAGACAAATGCACACTGTGTGTGCAAGTTGTTTCATGCAGTTTTGCACATACACCAAGTCTCAAACATCAGGTATTGGGGTTTGGACCCAGAAGTGTTGGCAGACAGAGGAAGGTGTAGGTCTCCTCAGTCACTCATAGAATCACAGAATATGCTGAATTGGAAGGGAGCCACAAGAATCATCAAAGTCCAACTCCTGGCCCTGCACCGCACCATGTCCGAGAGTCACGCCATGTGCCCAAGAGCATTGTCCAAACACTTGAACTCTGTCAGGCTTGGTGCTGTGACCACTTCCCTGGGGATTCTGTTCCAATGCCCAACCATCCTCTCAGTGAAGAAGCTTTTTCCAATATCCAACCTAAACCTCCCCTGACATAACTTTAGGCCATTCCCTCAGGTCCCATGACTGGTCACCACAGAGCAGAGATCAGTGTCTGCCCCTCCTCTTCCCCTCATGAGGAAGCTGTAACTGCAATGAGGTGTCCCCTCAGTCTCATCTCCTCCAGGCTGAACAGACCAAGTGACCTCAGCCACTCCTCACATGGCTTCCCCTCAAGACCCTTCACCATCTTCATTGCCCTCCTTTGGACACTCTCTAATAGTTTAATGTCTTTCTTACATTGTGATGCCCAAAAATGCACATAGGACTCAAGGTGAGGCTGCCCCAGTGCAGAGTAGAGTGGGACAATCCCCTCCCTTGCCCGGCTGGGGATGCTGTGCTTGAGTTAATGAAAGTAAGCTATTACTAGCCATCTTAATTAAATCCCCCTTAAAAAATTTCTTGCAAAATCTTTATGACAAGTAAGTGTCAGCCAGGAATCTCCTGTGAAATTAAGAGAAGGGGAGAAGGAAGAATACAGAAATTTGAAAAGTAATATGAAAATGGGGATGTTTTTACTGATATTTTGGAGGCAAGCCAAACTACTCATTTGTATTCCTACTTGCACAATTTATTTTGTCAGTCTTCTTTCTACATTGCATAAGATAAGAGATTAATAGGAAAAATAAGGACACAGAAGAAAGTTTTAAAGTACTTAAGCTGACAATCCAAGTATCATACATGTTGAGTTCACAGGCAGTAAATCCCTCCTCCTGCAGTAGGCAAGTCTCTCTGCCTCCAAAGAGCTTTAGGAGAGCCATAGGATGCTTTGGATTCAGCAGGATCACTTTCATAGCTTTCTCTGACATAAGGGAACAGTAATGTGAATTAAATGTAAGCTTTGTTGGTGGATTGGATTAATTTTACTAGTGACATAAACTGAATTTAGATGTACAAACTGTTTAAAAGTTGGAGGTAAGAGCTTCACAGGTAAAACCAGCAGGCCAAATTCTGGGGTTCCTGAAGTGCTAAAGATTCTGCCAGGTCTGGTTTAGAGGGTTTTTTTGGCTGCAAAACACAAACTCTGAAGAAAGTCTTCAAGATTTGATTCACTGTACCGGTTAATATCCCACACTGTTTTCTTTGGCACTGCATTCTTTATAAATGAAAGCTTTCAAATTGAAATCAAGTTTCTGGCAATTGCCTTTCCCAGGACAAACAAAAGAACCAATAAGCACCTGTGCGAGAGCCTTTCAGGGAGTCATTTAGGAGCTTGAAATTCTGCTTGAGAGTTTTCCCTTTGTTATTGAACTGATTGCTTCCCCTTTGGTATCTCCTCCTCTGCCCTGCAAATGAAACATCCAGTCCTGTCTTTCTGGAGAGAGTTGATGGATGAAACAGTTTCATACTATGCACTGCTAGGCAAGCTCTTTTTATCCCAAATGGATTCTGCATATGGCTGATTTTCCCCATACAAAGTGAGAAGTAAACAGAGAGTGATAGATATTGGCTTTCCATCATCTGATCTGTCAGCTGCTGTACATTAGGAAGTTATCTATGCCTTTAATTGTGAGCAGGAGAGGGATTTAGAGCTTGCAGGAACGTAATTGTTTCACAGTAAATCTACCGATAAGCCCCTCTTCCTTACTGCCCACATAGTTCCACTGATTTTAGAATATTAAATTGTCCTTTTCCCTTCAAACGCTGGTGCCTAAAGGAAGATCTATTATCCTGGAGTCTTTGTAGCTTAGACTCTAATGGGATGCTGATATTGCAAACCAATGACTAAAATGAGGAAATATTAAAACGAAGCATACGGTTGCTTTTATTACTGCCATAGTTCTGTACTGCATTAATTTTGAAACATATTTCTATTTTCTGTCTAATCCCAGACTTAGAGTTAAAAGTTTTGATAATTGACAAGTTTCTTTCTCATGTGATATATTCCTGGAGACGAGGTGTAAGCATCTGGAGGAGGGTAACGAAGAGGAAGGACTTCTACCTTTGATTGTGCCAGACACTGTGAAATTTTCTTTTCAGTTTACTTCAGCAGATAAAACAGACTTGTTTTGATGTCTAATTCTCAAATTACAGTGAATTGCTTATTTCTTATTATGAATGGTTTGAATTCAAGTGAGTAAATACCTTATGAAAATCAGGTAAATAGTCTTGTGATTAAATAAATATATGCAGTTGCTCTGGGTTTGTCTTTGTTTTTTTCTGATCTCCATCAATCTTGTCTTGTCTATGCGGTGAGGATACAAGAATATGTACCTATTTAGCAAAGACTGCTTGTGTAAATGAGGTAATGAGCAGCCACAGTTGCTTGTGTTCCCCAACCTGCCTAAGAAGACAACTGATGTTGCTCATTGATATTATTAATAAGACAAATGCACACAAGAAAAATGTCTCTGTTTATCCATCCTCCATTCACTGGCAGGAATTTACACTACAAGAACATTGCTCATGGATGTAATATGAAGTGATTTCTTATTTAGTATTAGTCTAACTACATTCTTTGAATCGGCGGGTGATGAAAGGAAATCATGATATAAAAAAATGAGACAAACACTGCTCGCACCAGCCCCAGGTAGGACATGCTGTTCCTGTCCTACCTCTGCAAAGAAGCAGAACAAGTTACTTCATGCCATCCTTGAAAATTTCATGTGGCAAGAGTGACCAGATCAGGGGACACAGAGATGTGAATCTGCAGCTGGAACTGGAGCTTCTCTCCAGGTGGACTTTGTGCTGCATGGACCCGAGAAGACTGGATACCACCAATGAAAGCCTATACAGTTTGTGGTGAGGTAGTGCCTCCTATATATCCTTTGTCACACAAAGCAGGTAATTATCCCATTGATAGGGATGTTTGGTGTTTTTACAGAGAGATGCTGACTATAGATAGTTTATTTTTGCCTTGACTTCAATTTTTATTTCTATTGTCCTCTTTTTTTCCATTCATTTCATCAAAATAAATCTTGTAACACATACAAAGAGGCATAATGAAAAACAAAATGTCAGATACATTTTGGGAATAAAACACTTTGACATTGTGCATCTTCTTTTAAAATCAGAGGGTACAGTAATAGCATTTGGCTTGGTATTTCCTCCAACAAAGAGATAATTTACTTTCACAGCTGCCTTATAGAACAGGATGATGTTAAAGGAATAATTGACAATTTGTAGGATTTTTTGTGCTTGACATTTGTGTTTCCATTTTAATTGAGTTAATAGGATTCTCCTTTCTGTTCTGTGTGTATTTCAATAATCACTCAATGCTAAAATTTTCAGGTAGAACTTCAAATAGATTGGAGTAACATTTTACAGTGATGAACAAAACCGACGATTCGCTTTTCCTTTCTTAATTTTCTAGGATGATAAAGTGGAGTGTATACTGTAACATAACCAGCAGAAATTATTAATGTGATCCCAGTATTCTTTTGAACCATGCAATCATATGATTCCATGTATGTACAAACTTAAGTAGAAAAATAAGAAGACTTTGACAGGAGCGCCAGAGATTGGCTTGACTCCTTATTTAGTGGCCTCTGAACCCAAGCAATTTTTGTGTGCTTAAGCAAGTATTCATAATGATGCTACATTTTAAAGATAATAGTATTCATATAATTCTGTGGGTACTTGGCTACAGGGAACAGAAATACATCTACCTAGTGAGAAAACAAGCAAATGGAGGTTTAATAAAGCGTTAAGTAATATCGTTAAGGGCAACCACAAAATAAGGCAGTGGAAAAAGAAAGGAACTGACCACTGACAACGTTCAACAACCCATAGCAGTATAATATTAATCTCAAAACACTGAATTGTGGACTAACCTATAAATTGCATAAATTACTTAAGGATCTTTAACATTAAAACATTCAACGATTTACGTTATTTGCAATGTGCAGCATGTCACATCCTATCGCAATACTCAGTATATTATGTGTAACCATCTATCCAGAGTATTGTTGCTGAATTTGTCTAGCTCCTCCTCGGTATATGAGAGAATAAAATTTCATCTCCTTATATAATTTAAGGACGCAAAATGAAAATTTAAAGCTACACAGGAACCATTTGTTATTTTGACTTTGAAATTTCTCCTCTAATATCCTACCTAGACCCACGATTTTCCCAATCTGACGCCAGGGCTATTGTTACAACTGATTGTGAGGATGCTGACTCACCAAAAAGCAGATAGCTTCTGATAGTTTATTCACTTAATTTAAGAGCTTTTCAGTTTTATTGAGCACTGCTAAGTTAAATTGAGAAAAAAAGGCTTTTAGAAGAAATCCAGTCTTCTAAAAATTTTGTAAGTTTTGGACATTTTAATTCCATTTTCTTCACTAATTCTAAGGGGTTTTTTTGTATTAATAAGTAATACTATTATATCTTGATTTTTACCACTGATCTCTAAATTTTTGTAAACGGATCAAATAAAATCTCCAGATTCTTTGAAACTTTCCTCACAAGTAAATGAAATCTACACTGATAAAGCTGACTGTTTACTGAAGTGTTATATGTAACTTCATGCCTCCAAGACTTTTGTTTAAATCTAGCTTTCATCTACAGCAATTAAAAAATTAATTGCTGATAGATAGGAGAGCTCTGTCCATTATGTCAGTGGTCATAGTAAGAGGAACAGTTTAAAAAAATATCCCCACTTTTTCAGTTTAGTATGGGCATTTGTATGCTCTTGTGCCAAACAGTCCCTCTTTTTCATTTAGGATGTAGATACTGGGAGTCTGACTGATGTTGCATGTATGTGTTAGAGCACGTGTGTGGATAAGTGTGTGTGTGTGTGTGTGTGTGTAGACACATCCACATTCAGACAGTTTATGTTGCATCTTCTGAGATGAACACAATGTAAAAAGGAATTTTGTATCAGCTAGCAAAAACTTGCTACAATAAAAATGCTGAATTACTGGAACAGCAACGACTAGGGATGAGTTTTGCAACATGCTGAAAACATTCACTCTGATGCATAGAACTGGCATTCTGCTTAGAGTTGTACATGTCTGGTACAAGTCTGCCAAGCTGGAAAACTGTATTTTGCAATTCCACTGAGATTTTGCCAACAAAGGCCTGACTCATACAAATTGATAATATACACTCTGAAATCTTTGTCAGTTGAACATTTTTACGCTAATAATCTTCTTGCAGCAGTAATCAACATAGTCATGTTGCTTCAGAAAACAGTACAGAGGACCCACTGGAAAAAGCAAAAGATACGGAAGTATTTGACCTGAAGAGCTACTTTTCCTCACTTCAATAAATGTTTTTTATGCTAACCCAACTCTGTCACTGATCGGCTCAAACCTCTCCATCCACAAAACACAAAGTGAGAGGGAGAGTTGGTCTTCTAAGGGGTTTAAAGAGAAATGGTGGGAGGGGGTTTATTGTTTTATCTTGGGTTTTTTTCCCTGCCTTTGTCACCTGTCATAGAGAAAGCCTTTTTTTCTTCTGCTCCTGAATTCTTTGTTCATGAGTAGGAAAAAAAGATTGATCTAAATGTTCTAAGAGACATGCTTTTATACTTGTTTCAGCTTTAAGAAGAAAAAATAATGCCCGATAAGGGCTTCTACTTCAGTGAAACAAATTTTTCACTGACTTAAAATTGTGACATCAGTCAAAACAGCTCCATCATGGAAAAATAAGGTACAGAAAGTGTATTTGTAAAAAAGTAACTGGTAGTGCTAGAAAGAAAGCAAGTAACTTTTTTCCTCCAAAAAGAGCTTAAAATCCATTCACTAAACTGTAAGGTCTTCAAAACCACATCCTGAGAAATATATTTAATCAAATTTCAGATTATTTCAAATTTGCAAATGGCTTTCTATTCAAATATATCTTTAACATAAAAAAATCAAAGAGTAGTGACAAACAGTTTTGCAAAGTTTAATTTGGCACTAAACAAGAACTTCATATTGGACACTGACAGATGTTTTTTGTCCCACTTATTACCTTTGTCTTCTTCTGTGCAGGTTATGAATGAGAAGAATTTGTTCAGTGGTTCACTTAGTTATTAGGAAGCACTTAGCATAATGACTGTACTCTTCTTCTATGCTATATGGCTTTTAATTGGACTTATACTCATTGGAATTACTTATGTAATATTACTTTAAGTGTGCTGAGATATAAGTAATATGATTTTCGATTTCCCCTTTGTACTTACAGACATAAATATACTTCCAGCAATTATCCTTGAGAAATATACATAATTTGCTTCTACTTTTCTTGGTTCCACCTTTAATTTTGCTCAGGTAATGGTAGTATTGTTTTATTCATTTTATTAATTTTCAGTAAACAGTATTCCTAGTCCTTTTGAGTTAACTTAGTTTGCACTTGACCTATTGGCAAAATGGTTTTAAATGGTTTAGAAAAGAATTTCACTAGCTTCTAATGATGTTTCTTCATCACTGAGAAAACTTTTTGTCAGTATTGCTCTTGCATCTTATAATCTGCAACATTTGAAATATTAGGCCCAGGTGCTGGGAGGACCGTGTGCAGATCTTTCCTTATGTAGAGCAACGTGCTTGCCAAAAAAGGTTCTGTTAGCGCTGAAATCATTTTGGTGCACATTAAGGTCAAGCTCTGTCTCTGCAAACTCTTGAGACCTGGCAATGCCACATGCAGTTAGTGTTAGCCAGCTGATGTCCCTGTAGGTGCAGGACAGACACCTTTGGAGAGCAGTGAGGTCCGCCCAGAGAAATCTTGGCCAGCTGTTCCTGTCTCCTTCCATTAGCTGGAAAGGGAATAGACCAGTATCTATATTTCTAACCTTTAGAAAGCTGAGGTTATGTGAGAGGAATTGCAGCCTCAGAGCAGACACTTTACCGCAGACGTTGCGCGCTGGGGTTCAGGTGCGGCCAGCAGTGTGGTGCTACCTCAGAGCAGCAGCTGCCATGGCGCTGGCCCGGGCATCGCACGGCACGGCCACAGAACGGCTTGAGTGAACACAACAGGCGGCTGAAGAGATGCAGCTGAGTCACACCGAGCGATGCTGGGGACACAGACTGTGTATCAGCATGAGAGATCCGTAACCAGTGGGTGAGGAAGGAAAGGACAATGACGCATTTTTTCCTGCATGGCCTGACAGAGAACCAGAAACTGCTATTATTGGCACCCAAGATACCTCCAAGATACCTGAGCAAATAAGGTTTAAAATGCCCTGCTATAATATTTGCCAAGTGCCTTTTACTCCCGGAGTGCACATTAGGACCAAAGTTCATTTTCTCTCACTGAAAACTCCTGACACATGGGATAAAGTACTGCATACTAAGATTTCATTAAATAACTAAGAATTCACTGCCAGAGCTGAAGTAATTATTCAAGAGTCGTGCTCTCATGAAAGGCTTTTTTCTTGCTTTTAAATCTTCTTTTAATGATGTGCTTTTCATTTAGTTATAAGGAAATAACTTGAATTGTCTCAATAAAAGTTTAAGCAGTCTTTATTCTGTTACTAAAAACATGCACAAGAACAAATAATTTCAAAGATATATATCAAGTATATGCAAACTCTACAGAAGCATTTCTTTTGAAGCAATTTTGTAAAACCACTTAAAATCATATAGTGAGACATCAGTCTTGTAAACTAAAGAGGAAAAATGAATTTAAAATATAGAGAACAAACTTAATTTGTGCTTCTTTGTGAACATTTATTACCAGAAGATATTAAAACAGAAATTTTAATGTTCACAACTGACTCACTCTCACCTTACCACTTCCAATATTGGTGTAATGGAGGCGATTTTCTGAAAAAATATTATTGTTTTGTAATTAGTTTTATGAATATAGAGGAAAAAGTGGTGCCTATATTCACTTGGTCGTAGGGTGGAGGGCACGCTAGTCATCTCTATGTAGGTTCATGTATCTTACCAGGGTCTTATGGAGAAATCTTGGCCAGCTGTAGCATTGTAGCTCTGTCTGTAGTTTCCAAAATAATGGGAACTATGCGTACATGCCCTGCAATACAGCACTGAGATGGTCAAGGCTCCCTGCAGTGGAGGAAAGTCTTCACGCAAACTCAGAGTAAGCCAGCCCAAAAAAGCCTGAGTACCGGCTGTTTTTAAATTATTTAAAGACCCAGGATTCACTGGTAATAATCAAAGGAGGGATGTTTGAAGTTTTTTGTTGCATTATAGGGCATAACTTGTTTGGTTTAGCCCAACATATAGCAAAAACCACAAACCTGATACACTGTGTTAAAGCCTGAAGATTTTTGCTGTACTAAACTGTGAGAGTTCTCAGGAAATTTAACGGTACCCCAGACAGAAAACAGAAGAAACCAGAAGTGTCAGCAGTGCACAGGCCAGTGTAAAAGCAGTGGGTGGGTACCTGTGCTGGGCAGCAGCCCTCACTGCTCCCATTCCTCAGGTGAGTAAGGGACAGTCGAGTGTCTTCCTGTGCTAAAAGTGGTTTTGAATTCTGGAGCAAGTTGTGCCTGGAGATAGATGGGCATGTGTGGAACCTACAGAGAGCACACAGTGCAGGCTCTCTGGTCATCCCTGCTGTAGGCCCTGTCTTGAAAGGGTCTTTGGCAGCCACATCAAACCAGTTTTTGATCTACACGTGGCTCATGAGCAATGGCTATGTCACTTCCAGCCTGAATAAATCTCTCCAGCTGTGGCAGATGCATAGCTTGCCCCAAGACCTTGCTCGATTTTTCCAAAGAAAGAGAACACCCTCCATCCCTGTGCACCCAGAACCATCTGTCACGTCTCTGCAGCCTCAGACATGTCTGTGATGTTGGCGGTGCTGCACGCGTGGCCAGCTGCCCTGTGTGCCTTTCCTGTCCCTGAACCAGCTCTGTGTCTTTGTGAGTATGGCCAGCTTCATTCTCAGGTATGACTATCTCTCTCACAAAAAGGGAATCACGGAAGCAGGAATTTAATCTCTTTGTATTGAAAAATTAAGACACGCATAGGTGATCTGTTAGGTGCTACCAGGAGGTGAACAAATTAAAATGTAGGAGTAATGACCGTGTCAGACTTTTGAGTCTAATTCTTGCCTTGAGCTGATGTGTGAGCAATAATTATACTCTCTGGTGAGCTGCTCTATGGACACGAGTAATTATAGTCCTCGGTACACAAAAATGTGTATCTCATTATAATGAAGCACAGAAGTAAACAAAAATAAATGTACTAGAACTAAATGTTCAGAATGCCGTTTATATGCTTGGCTTTAGACAGTCACCCCGCGTTTTACGTTAAAAGGAAATCTGCATGTGGAATTCTGGCCTTTTAAGTGGAGCTTGTGTGAAGAATAGTTTTTAGAGATATTAGTCCAATACCTGAAAAGAAAATGGTTATTCAACTAAAATATTTCATTTGGTAGTAATCAAAGTGAAAATTTTGCAGACACACACTGCTTCTAAAGTTAAAATACCATTCTCTGCTCATGTTTCTGTGGTAACTAGCTTAGTAACACTAAATAATTTAGTATTCCAGCCTCATTTCATTAAAACCCTAGAGTACTTCCAAAGAATAAGTATAAAAGTATAAAATTCATGTGACTAATTGTAGTCAGTTACTGCAGACTCCTCTTTAGAGTCAATGCAGATTTAGGAAGTAACTCAATTCATCCTAGAATAGATGTCTTAAATATACTGTGGATATGTGTATTTAATCAAAAGAATCTAGCCTAGCAATATACAACGTTTAGACTTAGAAATCTGATCTCCATGTGTTCAGATTTCATTAAAGTAAACTTGCTACCAAACTTTCTAGGTATGCACAAAATATATAAAGCTTACCATGCATAAAGCTGCAGTGGAAACCCATGCTGGCTGTCCAACTTTCAAGACAGATTTGGAGATCAGTCGCTTACATTCAGTCTGATTCTTCTACTTTTGTAGGGAAATTGACTACCTGGCTACGTAAATTCATGTCATTTCCTGTATTTCAGTGTTTCCCTACCTGAAAGAACATGGCACTGAAACACATACGTGGTGGGAATCCTGGTTCCACTGAAAGAGCCATGGGAAGATTTCTTTGGTTTCTTTAACTTCAGAAATGCCAGGATTTCACCCAAGGACAAGGATCGTTGTACCATGTCACCCCAGATGTTCACAGAGAATGAAGATAATTCCCCAAACTTCAGAACAAAATCAAACAACCCCCCTTGTCTGGCAGGCTCCTCACTGCATGTTCCGTCAAGGCACCTGCAGGCAACTCTGCAGTAGGGAACAGGTTTTCTTGTGCTTGAAAGGTGAACAAAAAAATGGGTGCTGGAGTTCAGCACTGACTCACATCTGGCAGTGCATTTTACACGTCTGATTGGCACTGCCGTGTCTGCTCCTCAAAAACATTTTAAATGATGTGAGAGATATTTTATATGGAGAAGCAGAGCACGCTGTACGTGACTCAAAAGGATCTTATTATTTCATCCCTTATTCAAATTACTCTTTAGATCAAGATTGTATTGATGCTCATAATTAATTTGGCCTTACATAATGCATGTAATCCAAGCATCTCACAACACTTCTTGAGCATTCTCTAATTAAGCTAGTCACAATCTCTCAGTGAAGTACTCACGGAATCTGTGTGACTTGTTTCATCCAGTGCCAAGAAGCAGTCACCTCTGGGGTCAAGTAAGGCACAGCAGCATGTTCAATAATGCATAGCAGCATTGTGCCACACTTTGGGAGGGAAGTGAGAAGTAGAATCCCTAATTGGAACTACAGGGGGTTTAAGGAAGGAAAATGTATTTATCCGTAATTTCAGATTTAAAGGTGCTCACTTGTCTTTTCCTCTGAAGATTGTCAAAAGCCCTTTCATGTCCACTTGGCTTTTTTAGTTCACGAGTCTGAGAGGAATGCCTTGCCATATCATGATTTCATGACCTATTATACTTTGCAATTCTGTATCTGCGCATAGCATTTACTTTTACTTTTTACTTACATCTACCCAAAGTAAATAGTCGGTGTGATTCTGTGATCAAAGCTGTAAGCAATTGCCAGTATCTAACATTTCTCCCTAACAGGCTTACTTCAAGCAGTTTTATTATCCCCACTGTACAGAAAAAAACTGAAGCATTGGGAAAAGAAATGTTCTTCCTCTACATACTGAGAAAGCCAGTGATTAAAAGGTCATCAAATCTTGTTTTCCAAGCCTATATTAGTTTGCTGAGGTCTCACTCATCGTTCTTTCTGCCTATTAAAACATTCCTAGCATTCAGTCTGTATGACACTCTATTTTTGACACTCTTAATTAAAATACAGCTTGAACACAGAGTCTATAATATTCTGCCTAACAGGAGAGCTTTCACATATCCATTCTCATTTTTTCCTCAACAAAACCAAGATTTAAAACCCCAAAAAGCTACTAACCCCACTGATGCAGAAGCTCCCCAAATATCTTTTGGACAACTACTCCTAAAAGCAGGAGGCACCCCTTTTGTGCCGCTGGGGCTTCATCCTCGTGGGGAAATGCACCAAGCACCAGTCACCCAGGCTCTTCGGTGCTCCATAGGCTGAGGCAGATGGGACACGGGCTTCAAGGGTCATTGGGGGACAAATGACATCACCTGCAATGCCCTCATGGACAGGATTGTCACTGATAATAGCTCTGAAATTTTCACAGGTTCTTGCAGCCAGATCAGTCTGTAGTGATCTCCTGTAACCTCCTCTCTAGCATGCAAAACAACAGATTATCACAAAGGAATTTTTACATAGGATAAAAACCTGTAATTAATTTAGATCCTGAGAGAAAGAGGACCTGCTGTGTCTATAGGTGAAGTATTGTAATGGAAAATTACACTCACCACTGTATAGCAGACACTTTACTGTCTCAATTATAAGAAAACATGCCCCATGTAGTTATTTCTAAACAAGTTTGTTGAGACAGGGGAGGAGCCTGAAAAACCTAGATACTTTTACCAGTGCCCAGAAAAGCCAAGAGGGCCAGAAAACTCACCTTTCTCCATCCTGCTTGTTGTGCAGCAGGAAAATTACATATATATATATATATATGTACTTTTCAAACCTTGACTTTCATGTGCATATTTTTTTTTAGTTCTCTGTAACAGAACGTGTATTCTTATGATGAAAATGGAGAAAAATTATAAGGAGCATGTTAAGGATTTCTGATTATTATTAAATTTTGAGGAAGCAAAGCCACTACTGTAGCACATGAACAATACACATATTAAAATACATAGAAAACTAGGTAAAAACATCTATAAACCCAGTATTTTTACTATGCCGTAATTATATAATCTCCATTTTATGAAAACTGTGAGAACAGATGTACATTATAATTGTCAAGGGACCAGACAGCCAACATGACCATTCCAGATGAAAAGATGAAAACACCTTTTAAGATGACACTTTAAGTAGAGCTCCTATAAGGATTAAAATTCCACTTTCTGAATAATTTAATTTCTTGCCAAATCTTGATGCTTCCAGATCTCTTATGCAGTTGTGTTGTGAAAGAAACATTCTAGGAAAAAAAAAAAAATCCATCAAAGTTAATTTTTCCAGTTTTCTGATCATAGAATTATCACAATTATGAAATAATGTTATTCCTTAAGGTAAAAAAAAACCAGTTTCACATTTCAGCAGAACATCTGTCAAAGTTTTAATAGCTTTTGTGGTGTTCTTTAAACAACTTCACTCACTTAGAATAATAATAATAAAAGAAATTATTCTTTTCATTTCAGGAAAGATTCTTTAAAAAGGAATTTAAATTCTCTTTCTGATTACACAAAAAAGTCCACATCTCCATCACAGTAGATAATAAATTCTAGATGACTGTATGAATCATGTTCACTATGGTGTGCATCATTAACAGCTGTAGCTGCATGGTCACGGTAGCTGCACTTATATTTTCTTTGTAGAAAAATTCTTGCACTTGCTCCTCAAGGGAGAAAAAGAAGTAGTCTCTAGGGTCAGATACTAATTGCTGAAAAATACTGAGTTCATCACATTGCAGGTCAAGGAAACATACAGGAGTGGTGAAGTTAACTTCAGGGAATTAAAAGAGAAGTTAAGGTTGAGCTCTTCATAGTGGTGAGGAATGTGAGCTCCTAGGTGATACACGTCACTCCAAGTGAGGTACCTAATTACACATCTTCTCTAAGTCAGGAAAAACAGCTTCAAGTTGGAAATTCCTTGGTATTATTTGCTGACACTAAAGAGAGTGAAAGGTAACTAACATACTCCTTGATAGCTAACTGTATCTAAATTTTGGTGACATGATTCTATTCTAAGTGCCTACAATTATCTTCAAATTAAACTTAAACTGTTTATGATAACCATTCCTAAAACCAACAAGAAGCCTGGGAAAGTGCCAGGGTTTACATGCCTAAGGGTGATGCTAGGGCAGTGACATTAGCAGTGCTAAGTGTGCAACAGAGTGTCATAAACTCTCCTTTCATGTTTAATTTTTCAAACAACATTGCATTTCAGTGAATAAAGGAACGTGTTGTTTGAATGTTGATATAACTGTATTTTCTGCTGTACATGAAGTGGATGAAATATCAAAGAAAGCATAGTAGATATAAAAACCCACATTGCTATAACCAAAACACAGTGACCAGATGTCTTGCCTTGGCACAGATTTGTAAATACTTTGCTATATGCAGAGCACAACAGACCTTTGATCTTATTTGCATAAATTTATCAAAGAAGCAGAAGTATTATTTAGAGACATGTTTAAGTTTTAAATGTGTGTGCTAATGCAGAAATCTAGCTAAAGCCATCCGCTGTTGTTAGAAATGTTAAACAAAAGTATTGCTGCATGTCATTGCTCTGTTAGGATTTAGAGGCACTTAGAGGAAAAAGTGTAGGCAGCCAGCTGCACTGATAAAAAGTGACTGAAATCTGCTCTTAAGGGTATTGGCACATCACAGCTGGCAGAACAGCAGAAAAACCTAAATTAAAAGTTAATTTGGGTATCTCCACGTTTTGCGTCTGTCTGGCATGTTCTAAGCTACCTTTGGTGGGCCTGCACAGATGTTACCAAGGGGAAAGTAAGCCAGTTCTCATAAGTTTACAGCATATGTTTTGCTGCACTGCTCAGATCTGCTTGGCTTTACTAGCCAAATTCAAAATGCATAAAATGGCAGTGATTTTTCTCAAGTTGTAACCATTTATTCGATGGCAAAATTGGATCACTGATAACGAAGGAAAAAAAAACAACAGTGGGGAAATGTAAACAATAGAAAAGCGGTGGAGATTCTCCTAGAAAAATGTTCAAGAGAGTTATTTGCAGTGAAACAATAAAGGGTATCTCAAATGCTAAACAGTTCAACATTCTACCCCAATCATACCTAACCTGCTATACAGCTTAAGACCATTATAAATAAATTCAGCCCCTACTCCCATACAGAGTTAATCAAATATAGAATCAAGACAGACGGAATCTCAAGTACAGAAGGAAACATCTCATTTCTCAGTCATACTCAGTCATCCAGGAGAACAGATGGCCCTTAATAGCATGCCCTGAAACGTCTAATTACATGAGAAACTTTGTATAGTTTTTCTGGACTTTTAATTGGTCCCCCAACTGTGTGTGAAGACAGCCAAATGTTTTAATAGATTAAATAATAAATATCAAGATAGACTGTGTTACAGCATGTACAAGACCTGGCTGATTTACTCTTAAGATGGATGTAAAAAGATGGCAATGGATGGAGGGATTCAGCCTTGTGAATCCAGACTGTCATGCAGACAAGCTCTACTAATTTCTTTGGAAGTCTTCCTCATAACATGTTGGGTGCCTTGACATCTCACAATAAAGAAACAACAAGGTGTATATGATAACAGATTTAGGGTCACTAAGAATTTTGCCTACATAAATGACATGAATGGAGCAATGGTCGGTAACTATAGCAACCAATAAAACCGTAACAGGAGAGGGGAATGGACATTACATCAGCATGCCAAGCTGAAATGTAATACTATAACAACAAGATTCACAATATATTGGAAAGATCTAATCTACTGAAAAAATAATTTTTCAAAAATTTGTATTATAAGAATTAGTGTATATTTAATGATAGAGATGTAATTAAGTACCTAAACAGTAGCAAAACCAAAGTATAATCAAGTTCACAAGTGTTGTTAATGAACAACAGACACAGAAACTAAGCATTAAGTGAAGCACGAAAAAGCAACAACAGCAAAAGTGTTTTTCAGTGTGTACTGAACTCAGAACCCTATCTAGAGATATAGGAGCTATACCTCCATTGCCCAAAACCTTGTATAATGTTTCCCTCCAGTAATAAAGGCCGTAGGAAAGCATAGGAGTTCTGCTTAGCTGGTCAATCATATAATTTAATCCAGGTTGTGACTGTGCTGTTTAACCACTTTAAATTTTGTACTGCAACTAGAAAAGCTGTTCCAAAATGTTTTTGTTCTCATGCTTAGAAACCTTCTTTTCAGGATAAATTTATTAATAGCCACTTTATACCCATTTGTTCTTGTGCCAGCAGTGGCTATTAGTTCAAATGGCTTTACTCTGGTGTATGAACATGCAATATTATAGACATGCAACATTTTGTTAGGCTGTGAAAGCTGAGTTCCTCTTGGAAGACAGAATCACAGAATGGTTTGGGTTGGAAAGGAGCTTTAAAGGTCATCTAGTCCAACCCCCTTGCCATGGGCAGGAACGTCTTTCACAACATCAGGTTGCTCTAAGCCCCATCCAACTTGGCCTTGAACACTTTCAGGGATGGGGCATCCACAACTTCTCTGGGCAACCTGTGCCAGTGCCTCACTGCCCTCACAGTAAAGAACATCTTCCCTAACATTTAACCTAAATCTCTCCTCTTCTAGTTTAAAACCATTCCCCCTTGTCCTATTGCTACCGACCCTGGTAAAAAGTCTCTGTCTTCTTTCTTATAACCCACCCCTCTATGTATTGAAAGGCTGGAATAAGGTCTCCCAAGAGCTTTCTTTTTTCCAGGCTGAGCAACCCCAGCTCTCTCAGCCTGTCTTCATAGGAGAGGTGCTCTAGCCCTCTGATAGTGTGAAAACTTTCTTCCCTCTAAGCATTCTAGATGCCTTTCTCTGCTTTACAGCATGCTTAATTCTCTTGTGTGAGCAGCTATACTTCAGGTAAACTCTTGATGAATACTTTTTAGTACATTTCTATCCACGAGAAGATGTTTTCATATGTCTGCATCATATCAGGCTATCACAGGATCCCTACTAGATATCTTTTTTTTTTTTTATTGTTCCAACAGGTGCCTTGATTTCATGCAGAAACTCTAGATACTACTCCTTAATTCTTGGCCTTGTGTTTTGTGCCACTGAATGTTGTCCCATTTCTATTAACTCAACTCATCAGGGTGCAAAAAACTCTATCTCAGCTATGGTTGGTATTTCATTGTCTTTTATACCTGTACATGTGGCTATGTAGTAATAACTGAGCTTTATCATTATTTATACATGTCTTCCAGCATACACTTGGAAAACTGTAATCACAGTTATAAGAATTTACTGGAATATAGAGATGTTTATTCGCCTACCAGTGCAGTATTTCAGAGACTGCCTCGGTGAAATCTCTTTTGCAATCCTTCCATAATACAACTGACCAAAATCCTTTCCGTTTTCATCCATTTAATCTTTATTTCACTGTTGGTTATTACCACAATGATTCTCAGTCCTATGCTTTAATCTTGTCTTTCCTGGACAGTACAAACCTATTACTCATTAATGACTGTATTTTCATTATGCTTCTGGTTGTTGTACAGGAAAGAATCAGTTGATTAAAAAAGATCCAGACCGATCAGCAGTATTTTACACGTATTTCCAAGAATGCAGGACGATACAAGAAATGAAAGATGATAGGCAATCATGGCCATAAGGTCTGAAAGCAGATCCTGTTCTGCACAGGTGCCAAGTGTTGCAGATGTGAAATAACCATGTAGGAGGTCTAACATCTAAAAAGATAGTTCTTTCCCTTTTGGTTTGTATAGCTAGTCGGTACGACACACCTTATAAGCTACCTTTGCTGTCGCCTTTTCTCTGTTCACATGTAAATCTGGTTGAATCTAGTTTTACAGTGGTCCATAAAGATCCTTTTTTTCCTCTGAAAGAATGCAAAAATCTTATGGAGCAAGAAAATTTACAGTGCTAGGCCTATTACCAGCCAGCAGTTATCCCAAGAGCTCCCTCTCTGGGTAGAACTGTAGATGTTTTCTGGACCATCTATGGTGGTTTGTGCCAGAGGTTCCTAATGCTCTCTTCCCAAATATAAGGTCTCTCTATGAAGTCCACTCCTGCCCTTTCATGCAAATCTTAGTTGCTACCTGCATATGGACTGTAACACTGCAAAAAGCCTGGATTTCAGGCTCTCCCCTCTCATGCCCATTTCAGGGTGACTTCTACCATGAAAGAGTTAAGTTGTAGTTGCTGAGGTTGTCAGATGAGATGGTCAGACCCCACTCCCCCGTCCCTCCCTGGAGATTTTGTCCAGCTGCAGTTCTGTAAGGCATACCCAGGTGCTCAGTAGGCAAGATGGTTCTATACCACTAAACATACCTGTCCCACCCATGTGCATATATTTCCCTACGTGCTCCTGAGAATTACCCCGTCTTACAGTTGGATATTAGAAGTAGTGCCAAAATCTTCATTTGCTGCTATCAAAAGGTCTGTGAGTTCAAGAACTTCTAATATTATAGCTCCTGAAGCACAGAGATTTATGTCTAGCAGCTAGCATTTTTGTGTCCCCAGACCTTGCCTTTCACTGGCATACAGACAACCTACTCAGGGTGCAGAGGCTGTAGCATTTACCCTTTTGTGTAATGACTTCCAGAGGCTGGAAAAGTTTCCTTGTATTTCAAAAATTCTACAAGAAAGTACAAGAAAGATAGACTCATTTGAAAGTGTAAAGAGCTAAAAAGTAACTTCTCTACTCTTTAAACATCTTGACAACTGCATTGCTAGAGGCAGAGCTGTACTATTGGAAGTCTTCCAGGATGGAGAAATCGGATAAGAAACAGGATAAGAGAAGCAGCATTAAAGAACCACAAAACCCCATTTCTCACAGGAAGCTTGCTCTGAAAAATGTCCAAAGAAAAGTTTGCTGAAGTAATGACACAGGAGGAGGTATAGGAAAGTCAAGCTTGGGGGAAAGAAACCCAAGATCTACAATTCCAGGAACTTCAAAATACTTAGTTATATTGTCCAGTTTGTCCTGTTCTTATGCTGAAGGAAGAGTGAGACCATGGAAATTCAAATAAGGAAATTTTGAAGCAGTCAGAAAGGGCCATGAGAAAGCAAATTATAGATAAGAAATGAAGAAAGTTATTTGGAAATACTGTTTTGCAAGATAATGGACAAGCCAAATAACCTTCTGGATGGAATCACTTTATTCAAACAGGGAAATGAAACAGAGCAGTCCTGTAATTGAATACAGACCTAACCAAGATG
The DNA here is from genome assembly GCA_013397755.1 of Cnemophilus loriae. NCBI lineage: Eukaryota > Metazoa > Chordata > Aves > Passeriformes > Corvidae > Cnemophilus > Cnemophilus loriae. The sequence goes on along the minus strand of VZTF01017490.1, from coordinate 2,847,760 downwards.
ACTACTGATAAGTATTCAGCACACAGAACTGCAAGTTCCTAAAAAAAAAAGAAGAGAAAGCATATCCTAGGAAGACCTACATGTGTGATCACTGTTTAACCAATCAAGCAGATGAATAAATCAAATGAAGATTAAGTACATTAAAATTCTTAGCATTAGACCAGGGAAAGAACATAAAAACAACCAAACCAAACTTGTTTGCAAGAGAACAGATCTATTAATTTGGAATAAGAAATATGAAGAAATCTTCATGTAAAACTGTGAAAACAGTTCTTAACTAGCAATACATACTATAGCTCTGCAGTGTTATTCTGCATTTAAATTAGATATATGCAGCAGTTAGGAGTTGCAATCAAAACAGAACAGAGACCTGGGTAGTGTGACAATTTGTTTGTTATTTCTTATCCAGCTGTGTATTTGCTTCACTGTTTTTTAGTTTTCATTCTGTATCTCCCCAGTTTTTGCCTTCTTCAAAATAAAAGTGATAGATTGAGGTAGAAGACTTGTTTACTGGGAGCTTATTACAGGGTGGCTGTTAAATAAACTGCTTAGGGTTTTGGAAACCATCAAACAACTAATCTAGATCAACGCACAAGGTCACATAGTCAAATTAAGCTTTGTTTCCTGTGGATTTCAGTGGTTACCTCTGGGGTTTCAAATTAGACTACTAAACAAGTAATCCAGTTATTGCAAGCCTGTCACATTGCAGATGGATATTATTTTAATTGAAGTACCTGTCCACCTAAAGGCACTTTATGCATTAGCATAGTTTCCAGACTGTCACAGCCTGAAAAATATAATTTCTTCTCCATAGAAATACTGAAATTTTTTCAGTCTGAGACCTTGGTAACAGAGGTTCCAAGAAAATAGTTTCACATTCAATAAATTAGAGTCTATCATGACTTGATATTGTGGAGAGAAGAAGATAACATAAAAAAGTCAAATTGTCAATGCAGTGAAACGAAATTTTTTGAAATTATTTGTTTGCCTTTCCTCAGATTTAAGCAGTTATTGTGGGCAACATAGTATTAGAAAATTTTTATAAAGAAATAATAATTTAATTATATAGTGATTAGAGGTCATACACACTTAGAATAGAAAATGCAACAAATACTATGACTACTTGACATACTATCAGTGTAAAAATGCATTATTTAATAGCTTCAGATTATTCACTTGTGGCCATGGAACAGTTATTACATCCTGTGATAATAATTCATAACAGGTTTAGGATGGATATATATACATATGTCTGCCTGTGTACACACACACACAAGGTTATAACACGGTTATGATTTTCTGTGTGTGCATAAGGAAAGGGGACGTTCTCATTTACCTTTCCTGTATGTTCTTCATTTTAAAAAATAATTTTTTCTTTTTAAAAGAAAAAATAAAAGAGAAGAATGGATAGTAAAAATATTCCCATGTACTTTAGGTTAGGAACCTGTTAACATCCCAGCCATAGCTCCCTTAAGTGTTTGACCCTGGCTAAAACTGGAGAAACATGAATTACAAATCATCTCAACTGCCCGGCCAAAATGAGTTTGACCTTTAGCTCACTTTGAATCAATTCAGACTACATAATCAGGATCTCAACCTACAAATAAATAAACAAGTAACAAAATGTGATAACCCATGATTATCTGTGCCTTTCCCACAGTACCAAGGAGCCTTTCTGGATGACGCTGTCCAGTTCTCAAGAATTTGTATTTGTGGTACTTGTGAGGTGAGCAGCCACACAAACCTAGTGGGGAAGAAAGGAAATGCTGTGAAGAAGGAGATAAGTTAGGAGAACTCCAACAGAGAAACAGGGAGTCAGAGCCCAAAACCAGCACAGTTTTTCCAGAAATTTAAGTAGATCTCTGGTTTGAGAAGGCTACTGAAAATAATAGTGTAGATTTTGAAATGCATGAACTTCATAAGTTACCTAAGAACAGCCCCATGTTCATAACTTTAGTACTTTACAAAGTCAATAATATTATAATTAACTGGGGGGGAAGTGGGAGGAGGAGAGAGAGAAGGGAGAGGAGTATTTCTGTAAGCGAAAATCACTTTCTTAGAATGTCTGGAGATTTTTCCCAAGTTTCTAGATGATCTAAGACTAAATCCAAATTGGGAAAGCAAACAATTGGGAGAAAACATAAATGAATCAACAACAATAGTGCCCCATAGAGCCAGGATAAAAAAAAAAAATATAGTAACTATTCAAGAACTTGAGGATTTTCTTCCTTTGGAACTTCTTAAATTAAGCTAAATATTTTTTATAAATGACATATAGACTTTATTGGGAGTTTTTCAAAACCGAAAACCAATGAAATGACAAACTCAAACCCAAACGCAGATGTTGAAATATTTCAGTTTGCCACTGGGTGATTAAATAATTACTATGGGGCTGCATTACACAACACCAAGATGATTAAGTTTCACTTAAAAAACTTACTATTGCAGTTGAGTTAAAGTAGACTAGAAGCACAAAGGCCAGGCCTTCAGGAATCAGTGCAGCAATTCAAAATCCAGAGTAAATTAGAGGAAGATGAAACTAAAGGCTTCACTTAAACTCACAGTGAACCCAGTCCATGAAAATGTCAAGAAGTGTTGTTTAGCTTAGAATGACAAAACAAAAGAATGGGAAGCTGTATAAAAAAAGTGTCAATGTTTCTTCTGTCTGCCAGAGCACAAATTTTGAGACCCTGGCATTTTCACAGGATGTAAGTAGTAATTTGCAGCCAATTATGATAAATTCAAATGCTCCACACTGTTAAGCAAAGGATGTGTGTGCAGTGGAGTGAGAGGAGAGACAAGTGAATCTCTGAGATGCGTGTCTCTGATGCGTGTCTCCACCTTGCCTTATGGTGGAGACCAGAAGACCAAAAAGCTCTTTCAACTCAAAGCCAGATTTTATTAAAATATAAACTAAAATAAGAAACCTTTTAAAGAGAGAATACTAAGAATTACTAAATAAGACAGAATTGAAATAAAATTGTGTATAAGAAGAACTGTTCCATCTATCATATACTCACAGGCAAATTCTTGCTTCTCTGCTTGGCTGCTGTGATCACAGTAGGGTTTGATTTACAGCCAGCTCACTCTGATCCCTAAAGAGTTTCCCTCTGCCACAGCAGGGTTTGGGCTATGGGTGACTCAGGTCTCCCTACTCATTCCAGTACTATCTCTGTGGGCTACAGGTCCTGCCTTTTTGCCCTGTCTTTGTCACCCAGAGACATTCTACATTCTTGCCGTGGGGCCAGTGACCATCTCCCAAGCCTCTGGAGGCATGACATGAGTCCACCACTCTCAGTTGAAAGGCAGATCACGTTACAGGCTATCTGAGAACAAGCTGTTCAGAACGTGTCCCACAGTCTGTTTGTATTTAGTTTTAGAATCTAGTATTTGGACCACAGAACTATACTGCTTGGCAAGATGACAGCTTTCTGATTTAATGAGTAGAAAAGTATCATTTATTTGACTATATGAGAGAAATGTTATTTCCTCTTTGTGAATCCATTGCCAGTATTAATTAGTTTTTAATGCATAACGAGTATTTTTTCCCCTAAGAAACTCTTCACATAAAGTCTTTTAGAAATCTGAAGACTTTATTTAAGCTGTGTTTAATATTTAACAGCTTTTACATGAGCACAATAATACATTTTGACTTTTTGGTGGGTACTACTTTTACGGCAGAAAATTAAGGGAAAGGTTTAAGAGCTTTCACCTCCAAAGGGGAAGCAATTTCAATTTTATTCAAAATAGCACAAAGAAAATTGCCTGAACCAAGAAAAATGTATCTAATGATCGTACTGGCAGCTTGGAGGTGATGAGAGCATTGATGAGCACCAATATTCTGCTCATGGAAGGAGGCATCGAACTAAAGACTCAGAGACAGAGAGGTCTCCCTGCAGTAAAGACTTGCCACATGCAACATCCAGGAAGATGTCTTGGATCAATGACATCTAGGCTCAGTTCAGGCCACTTAACTACAAATAGCCAATTACAATAAAAGCTGCAATTTTTTCTGAAGAAATTGGTTACACATATTAAAAATGTTTTTTTTTCCATTGTAGATTACCTCAGCAATTATCTGTAACTTTTGTTCAGAGCACAGACTACAGCCAATACTATTACGTATAGACATCCTTAGTGAGACATTCTACATGCAGTATTTTTAAATTTTAAAAATAAAGTTTCCATGACATTATTCACATAAGTAAATTTAAATATATAAGTGGAAAATAGAGTCCTAAACTGGGAACATATTTGTGCAGTCACCAAAATTATTTGCAAAATCTAGTGTTCATTCACACAGATTTCCATTACAAAGGAAAATTATGATATTTCTATATAGGAACAAGATCACTTAATTTTGCCATCTGATGATGAGATTTGCATATCTAAAATCAGGAATGTGATAGATGCAGAACTCAGTCTTCATTAACATTTTGCTCAATGAACGGACAAACCTTTTGTGTTTTCTGAGAATATCTCTGGAATTTCTCAGAGGATGCAGCATTAGTTGAATAAGGTACCAGAATTACTTTAAAATAGATTATGAAAAAAGACATTAGAGTATGAAAATGGCCATGAATCGTAACAATTTGGTTATTTCACTGTTTTGTGGAGTCATTCAAAAAGAAAACATTGTGTACCAAGTCCAAGTAATTAAAAGGTATAAAAAATGGACATATGGTGATAAAATCTCATGATAAATATAAACAAGAGACCCAGGAAACAAATGCTGAAAAAAAATTGCAAAAGAGCTATCTGTACAGCCATCTGGTTAAAAGCATTAGTCATGTTTAGAATACATCCAGTATCTATGATCAGCTTGAGCAAACAGCTAACCTGTGCTCCAGGCAAGAGTGTTATAATTGAGTAAAATGGCACTTGGGGATAGATTAAAGAATCTTCCACTTTTGTTGCACCTAATTCTGTCAAGAAATCCATTATGACAATAGCATTAATAAATAAGTAGCAGTCTTAGCTTAGTAAAAGTCATGTTCTTTACTAGATTTTTCTTCTAGTGTCCTTCCACCATGCAAGTCTGTTTTTTTCTGTTAGAATGAAAAATGAAAGTTGATTTAAATTGTCTTTCTATACACACAAAAAAATCTATACATTGAAAAGGAAAGGATTTCAATAATAAAAGAGGGAAATGAAGCCACATGTTTAAAAAATAATGTCTTTATAATCACTTAAACCCTCAAAATCCTTAAATTGCTAGAGAAATGTTATTCTGTCTTTGATTCCATTTTAATAATTTTAAACTCAGAAGGTTCTCTTTAGGCTTTCTAGCATTACCATATCATCCCAGCCTTTATGTGACACCCTGATGTTTCTGTGGGTAGTGTCAAAGACAAAATGCAGTCACATTCCTGGCTGCTTCTGAGCCTGGATTTGCCATCTGCATCTGACATCTGCCTGAGCCTTTGCAGTGTATTGCAACAGAAAAGTCACCGGGCTGTTCTGAATAGCAATGTAGAGCAGAGGTGCCAGTTGAGATCAGTTGAGATCAGTTGAGATGCATTGGTGCTTTTTCGGAATAACTAAGCCATGAGGGTGGAATGGCCACTATGCTTCTGGTTTTAAGACCAAGCTCAGGTATCCGTGCAGCACTGCACAGTGTAGATGTTTTGTTTACTTCCCACAGTCAGCGAGGAGAGAGGTGCTTCCCAAAGGCAATGCACATTATCTGTCCTCCTGCTTATCTCAAAATGGGTTGAATCACCCTCTCAAAGACTATGCTTCACTCTGGGTCCTCCAGGACTTTTCTGAAGCCTAGGAAAGCTTATCCCATTTGAAAGGAAGGGAAATGATGTGCAGAAAAATTATTCATTGCTTAGAATGAGATGGAGTAGAGCTCGTTGCAATAAGATGTTCTGGCAATTCAAAATGTGGAAAATTTGTAATTGGGCAAGAACACAGCAGGGACCTATAAAGATCAGCATACTGGGGTGATGCATTTTGACCAGCTAAACAAAGAATATGGGCATTTGTTTCCCGTTATAAAAATGGCCTAGTATTATAGAGGTAAACTATAGGAAAAGTGTGATCTAATGTTTTAATTTCCTACTTAACAATTTGATTTTTGTTTAGTCTGACAATCCATTCTGCCAGTCTTTAAGACTGTTCAAATTGATAGTTTATACTTTTCCTAAATCAACACTAAAGCAGAGACAGTCAAGCGTTTTATATATGCCAGTGTGCTTTAACATGTTCTTCAATAAGTTAAGAAAAATAAGAGGCCCATGTAACAACTGAGGGGTCCCAAAGAAAATCTTTGCTAAATGTTAAAAGTATTTTTCTTATAAGATTGCTGTAACTGAAAACATTAGTAGTACTGAATTCTCCCCTATGGCTATCTTGTTCTAAAAGATCAACACAGCACCATGTGGCATCCCTTTTGATGACTGCACAAATGACTCGCAGGGGGTAAGCTTATCCTCTGAATGCAGTAACTTTCCACAATGCCTATATTTTATGCTACTTTCTAATGAGAAATAAATCAAAAGCATTAACTTTTCAAAGGCATTTATTCTTATTCAAATACAATGTTAGTGTCTCATAAATATATATTTCTATTAGAATAATTCCACCTGATCTAGTGGGTGACATCTCTGCCCATGGTGGCAGGTTGGAACTAGATGATCTTTAAGGTCCCTTCCAACTAAAGTCTTTCTATGATTCAATAAATTTGTACTTTATGAATTGGTTATAGAGATATGTCCTTTGAAACTTCATGACCACATGGCTCAGTAAGGGCAAATATGCTAGAAGGGAGATCATGTCCTCTTACCTATTTAACAGTCTTTCAAAAAGTCAGGAAAATATTTATAGGAGAAGGAAAATTAATTGACATTATTTGTTTAGATTTTGGAACTGCCTTTCATAATATTCTTCACATCGATAATGAAATTCAGACAAAGCAAAGTGAGAGGCAGTTTGCTGATATGGACTAAAAATTGTCTAAAAAAGGTGACTGCTGAGGTACAACAAATATATTCATAAGGTTTGTATGGTTGTCTATGTGTAGCAGTTCTGGGGAGGGTGATAAACAGCAAGATAGCAAAATTATATCAGTCAAGAAAACCCAGGCCAAACTAGGACCAATATGGGGAAGTAGGCAGTGTAGTGAGGTGGCAATAAGAAATTCAATGCAACAATAACTCTGGATGCAGTCGTAAATTACTAATCACAGCTCTCTAAGGATCACTAAGGATAACAGAGATGAGAATCCGAAAGTAAATATTAGGCTACAAAGGGTTGGTATGAAGAATAAAAAGATTGTGAGCCCATTATAAATCAAGTCTGCTGTGCTAGGAATACTGTCTCCAGGCTAGCCTATCTCAAAATATACTTATTCTACGGCTGCAGATGGGAGTAATAAGATTAGAAAGAGACTCAGAATTCTGCACTAAGAAAGTTGAGAACTGGAACTCTATGCTTTACAGAGACCTCCTAACCTACCTTGTCTTATCAAAGTGAAGACTGGTGGCGAGGAAGATAAAAGGAATTTAATCTTACAAATAAGTGTGTTTCTCCATTTCATGCTTCTGACACAGATTGTGGAGGAGAAATGTGTGTTGTAAACAAATAAAACGTGATGATCTATAAATATTAAATACAGTCTTGTAAGGAAACCAGAATTTTTTGATAAAGAAGGTGCATTTTGTCTTCTGATGAACACTTAATCATTGTCCCTAAAGTAGTAGGCACCATGCAGAGCAGCACTAAGTATGGAATACGACAAGTCCCCATTAGGATTTGCTTATGAAGTAGCTGCCTATTTGGGAAATTTCGTGTAGATGAAGAGGGTGACGAAACCAAACTTGGACCATGCAGAACAGTGATAGCAGGGAACTGACAGATAATCATGAAAGGTTGCACTCTGCCACTTTTTTACACAGAGCTGATCTAGTTTATTTTGGCTAGATCTTGCATCCCCCATGAACTTTCCAATACTGGTGTACACACTATTTCCTGCCCCTAGGTCATGTCTCTGCCAGCATTCCATACAGAGTGTGACAAGCGGACAAACTCCTGAAGAAACTCACAGGGCTGATTTCCTTTTTAACTTCTCTCCCTAAAACCTCCTGATGTCTTCCAAGCCACCTCAGTTTAGTTTACCCTCACACATGCCCATTAAAAAAAAAAAACAAACCTCAATGTTTATTCCTCATTCTTATTTGTTCCCTACCCAGTTAGCACAAAGGTCAGGATGACGTGAGTTCTTTTTATACAGATGGTCATACTCCTCACATCAGGGGGAATAAACCAAATACGAGAGATCTTGGGGAAGGCATGGGGGTTTAGGATCTCTACTCTGGATGTCATGAGCTGGAAAGGCACACCAGTGGCTGAAAGTTTCTTTTCTTGCTGTAGTATGGTATCTTGACACTTAACTACTTAATTTAGGAGGAGCAAATCCAGGCTTTAGTTCCTATTTTCTGGCATCATATAATTCTTCAGCGTAAAATGAAGCTTCTCCTGAAAACAAACCCAGCTTCATTTGGGTAGAACTTTGGAATAATTCTAAACTAATACTACTTAATCTTGTTCATTTTGCACTCATTTTATAGTTCAAGAAAAGTAAAATGAAACACATTCCTTTTCCCAGACCAAATTTTCAAGCCTTCCCTCTCTGCATGTCCACTATTTCTACTTCAATTCTCAAATATTTAAGATAGCGTCCCTTTTTCCAGAAGAGCAATTCTCCTCCGCAGCCTGAATCCTCAGATTTAGATTACAAAATTAACTGGGAGGAAGATGGTGTAAATGGCATGGAAAATATAGTAAGTACATTAATGCTAGGACTGGCTACAAAACATCTTCATTCTACATCCCTTCTGTGCTTCATTTTCCACTGCTCATTCTGCTGTTAACCTTTGTCCTATGCTGCTCAGAAAGTGCCTATATTATCTGAGTAGGGCTCCAAGCTTTAATAATTTAGTTATTGGTCTGAGCTGGCACAAAATGTGGCAGAACTGATGGCAGAAATAAGACCAAAATAGATTGGATGGATTTAATGGAGCGCTTGTGGACAAAAGCTGGCTTAACACATAAAAGATGTTTTTTACTAGCTTAACAGCAAAATGAAAGACTGTGTATACAGAAGAAGGAGTTAACAGGGACTGATAATGTGAAGTGTAGTGCAATAGATAAAACCACAGCTACATGAGGAAGAGCCTGGGGAGATCCAGGACTGTGTAACACTTGGGCAGTTCTGCTGGAGGTGCTGTGCCTAGTGACAGTGATGAACAGGCAAAGGCAAGTGTGCCCATAAGCAGCCCTTTGCTGCAAGCCCCAAAAACATACTCTTTTATTCCCACTGGAGCACGGGACAGAACAGAACTGAGCTGTCCATCCCCTGTCCTTTGACTCAACTGCCCCACAGGCATGGTGCAGACAGCATTTGCCTTTCTGTGAGCCACAGCTGCGATGAACATGGGGACAAGGGTGAGCTGTGGACTTTGAAAGCTCCCAGGTGGAATCAGTGATCAGGCATCCTACAGCCCCACACAAATGTGGAGAAGGCCTCTGATCTGTCATATTTTGCTTTCTCTTCTCTTTGTGCAAATTTGTTTTTTTCAAGAGGGAAAGTTCTGGCTTAATTTCTGAGGGAAGTTACAGTTTGTTTTGTGGGAACTCCTAAATACAAGGTTACCCCATATAAGTACAGCTTGATGTCCAGGTTGCAAGTTCATCCAAAAAACCCCAGAATTTTCATTCTTATATAGTTTTATAAGTGAACCTGCCCCACATACAGATTACTCTGCAGAAGAAACTTCCCTCTTACCTTCTTCCCTTGAGTAGGAGAAGCAAGAAATAGTATTTCTAGCTTTAAGGAATTGCAACACATTTCACTAGTTTCAACTGTGACTCCCTAAGCTGCAGCTCCAGGACAAGCAGTACCCAGCCTCCAGCTTCTGGGTGACTGTGCAGCTTTGGAGCAGTACCAAAGAGGCTCAGGGATGCTTTTCCAGGCATGAAATCCTCCTGCATGCCACAGTGAGCTGAGAGAAGAAAGGTGTGCTTTGAGGGAGAGAGTTCTTTAGATCTACCCCTTCATAAATCATGCTTTCAGCATATTTTATTCTTCATAACTATCAAAGTAAAAAGGAAACAGAATAATATAATAATCTGTCATTCAGACTGAGAATTTTGAACAAATTCACTTTGGTAAAATACCCCATCCATGCTGTGGCACAACAGCTCAGGTATTGGATGGAAGATGTGGCCAGTTCGAAACCCAGAACTTCAAGTGACCCCTGTTTTGCTGCTTTTGAGTAGCCTTGTCTTATTTTCCTCACTAAGCAACAGTTATGCAGATCTGACTAAACACCATGGAAACAATTTTGCTGAGGTTTCTCCCAGTGTTTATTGCACAACACCTATCTCTAATTGCCAGCAAGCAAAATTACTTTGAGCAACAACAACAATAACAAAAAAAGCCTAAATCATATTTGAGACAGTAATTAAAAGAATTGGAATACTCAAGAGAAAACTTTCTTTTTATTTTTATTTTCTGTGGAGATGGAAAGCAGGGAAGAGATTCTCCTATTTATTTTAATTATGAAATAGGATTTGGAACAAGACCTTAAAGGTTGCTGGTTAGAAAAAAACAACAAAGCAAATTTAAAAAGACTTTTGTTAGCAGAAATTAAAGCTACAAACCATAATCCTTCCAATAGAGAAAACCTGGACTGATGGAATGATGATACCTGGATGAAGCAATGGTTTAATTGCTCAATTTTTATAATGAAGGTAGAATTTTCATATTTACCTATTCATACGGATAAAATATTGTCAGTCAAAACCTACAATTTCATATTGATCAAAACGGTGCAAACATGAGTGGTGTGTAAGGATCAAGATTTGTCTTGTGAATAAAAGGTGAGTGGGAGTAAGTTCTGCTTCTCAGGGAGAATGCAGGTCACCACTTAAAGAGAAGAAAGAGAAGAAGGAATGGGATGTTAGAAATAGCTCAAATCAGTGATTCTCCTATTTTATTCCTTTTTCTTTTCACAAGAATCTGTATTTACATTCTGTACATGATGAAATTGTTCCTAGCAGACATGGCAAACTACTGACATAAACATCTTCCAGTGGAGTCAAGGAACCTTGGGAAGGAAGGTGCTGTTTGACCAACCTGATCTCTTTTTATCATCTGGTGACCTGCCTAGTGGATGAGGGAAAGACTGTGGATGTTGTCTACCTGGACTTCAGTAAAGCCTTTGACTTTCAGTAAAGCTGGGTCCCACAGCATCCTCCCAGAGCAGCTGGCAACCCACGGCTTGGACAGGTGCACTCTTTGATGGGTTAAAAACTACCTGGATGGCCAGGTCCAGAGAGTGGTGGTAAAACCACCACTGGTTTTGGTCACTGTTGGGGTTCCCCAAGGCTCAGTATTGGGGCCAGTCCTGTTTAACATCTTTATCAGTGACCTGGAGGAGGGGATCGAGTGCACCCTCAGTGAGTTCAGAGATGACACCAAGTTGAGTGGGAGTGTTGATCTGCTGGGGAGCAGGAAGGCTCTGCAGAGGGATCTGGACAGGCTGGATCAATGGGCTGAAGCCAACAGTATGAGATTCAATAAGAGGAAGTGCTTCAGTCTCCTGCATTTGGGTCACAACAATCCCCAGCAGCGTTACAAGCTGGGGGCAGAGTGCCTGGAAAGCTGCCTGGCAGAAAAGGACCTCGTGTTCCTGATCGACAGAGGCTGAACATGAGCCAGCATGCGCCCAGGTGGCCATGAAGGCCAGTGGCATCCTGGATTGTATCAAAAATAGGGTGGCCAGCAGAACCAGGGCAGTGATGGTACTTGGCCCCCACACTTCAAGAAAGACATTGACATGCTGGAGTGTGTCCAGAGATGGGCAATGGAGCTGGTGAAGGGTCTGGAGCACAAATCCTTTGAGGAGCTGCTGAGGGAGCTGGGGTTGTTTAGCCTGGAAGAAAGGAGGCTCAGGAGAGACCTTATCACTCTCTCCAGCTACCTGAAAGGAGTGTGTAGCCAGGCGGGGGTCGATCTCTTCTCTGAGCAACCAGTGACAGGACAAGAGGAAATAGCCTCAAGCTGTGCCAGAGGAGGTTCAGATTGAACATTAGGAAGAATTTCTTTACTGAAACAGTGGCCAAGCATTGGAATGGACTGCCCAGAGAAATGGTGGAGTCACCATTACTGAAGGCGTTCAAGAAGTGACTGGACATGCCACTCTGTGCTATTGTTTAGTTCATGATGTTTGATGATCTTAGAGGTCTTTACCAACCTAAATGATTCTATGAACACACAAGCATTTATTGAACAAGAGAATAGATCAGGAAACAAAAATATGACTCTTCACACATAGAAGTGAAGAGAATTTCTCCTGAAACGAGAAGAATTATAGGGCCTGTGCCTAGGACAAAATACCCTTCTTTTGCAGGCTGAGCCTTCTGGCTATTTGAGTAAATTGCTCTAGAGGGTAATACTCAGTCTGACTGTCCCTCGGTTCCTTATGAAAAGAGTCCAGAAGGAAGCAAAAGAGAATCCCTCCCTCCCCCTGCAAAATCTGTGACAAGGTCCTTTATGATTCCCTGTGCTGTGCTTTCAGCACAGGTCACTGCTGCGAGGTCACAGGCTGAGTCCATACATGCAAACCCCAGGAATACTAATATTACTGCACAAGCAACTCAAGACCCAGTGTGTTTCATCATCAATCATTATTGATTTCTGTTTACACCAGAGCTTTAAAGAAACAACAAACAAGATATGATGTAGGATGAGTTCCCAGCCCTGACTGGAATAAAAGATTCTGAGAAGGCTGAAAAACTTCAAAGGAAGAGTTTGTGCCTCTGAGAAGCCACTTGCAAAATAACTTCTGTAGCTGCCCCCAGTTTGGCTGGAGAAGTGTTTTTGGCAGAAAGGTAGGACATATTCAGAGTAAAAAAAAAGTGGAAAAAGAAATATGGCTGTGACAACTACATTTGCTAACCAACAATTTCAAGCATATTTTGATGCAAAAATTGTTAAATGCTGCCCAAACGAAGGCATTATGAGGATCAAAAATGCCCATGACAAGCAATGTTCATTGTAAGTACTCAGTGACTGTGCATTTCAGTATTGGGCATTTTTTCAGCAACTGAATACCTTAATATAGCTTTAAATACAAATGTGTACAAAAGCTCAGCAGTCTACAGCTATGTAGAACCTAATCTGCCACTCTTAACGATGAGAGGTAATAGCTGAATACATGAGTGATCTTGTTAAATAATTTTTGCTTTCAGTATCAGTTATCCTCTTAGGATCAGCTCCAAAGATATTACAATCAAAATATCAACAAATATTTATTAAAGTACAACAGCATACAAAGAATCATGTAAAGCATCTTGAGTATTTGTAAACTGACACGCAAGGCAAATGAAAATAAACCTAATCCAAGCCCAAAGGCAAAACTGGCTTTCTTATTGATTCAACAAAAGCAATGACTAACAAGCCTCTATTCTGGTCTTTCATTTCTAGAGCATATATTTCTGAAAGCTTGGCATTACTGAATTGCTCACAAAGCACTGAAAAACACTACTTGCCAAGGAACAGTTTGCTGGTGTGGGTTTGGGGTTTTTTCTTTCTTTTCTCTTTTACTGATGAAATAAGCCTACATCAATGACCCTGCTATCTTGTAATCCTAGATATGTTACCAGGCAACCATTATATGCAGCAGCACCTGGCTTGCCCCCCTCTAAAAATAACCCAAACCTCCCAAATTCTTTTCTTCCATGAACTAATGAAAGTGGCATTTTTCAACTGCTAAATGCTTACTCAGGTATTTCCTTAAAACTTTCAGTGATAAAATGCTAGTTATCCTTTCCTGAAGTAGTGGGATCAGTTAACAGGCTCTAACTGCACATAGTTATATTTTCATTCAACTATATACTTCAAATGAGGCTGTATTTGGAAACTAAAGTAAATTATTTAGAAGCCAGCAACAATGTCAACAAATGTAGCATGAGTCAAAAATCTATGAGCTCTGGATGACTATGCCAAAAGATTTATCACAAGCCAAATATACTTTTGTATCCTCAGTGCTACACAACTCTGACACAATAAATTAGAATCATAGAATCATAAAATGGTTTGGGTTGGAAGGAACCTTAAAAATCATCTAGTTTCCAAACTCCCTGCCATGTGCAGGGAACACCTTCCACTAGACCATGTTGCTCAAAGCCCCGTCCAACCTTGCCTTGATCAGATCCAGGAACAGGGCAACCACAGCTTCTCTGGTCAACCTGTGCCAGTGCCTCACTACCCTCACAGAAAAATTTCTTTCTAATATCTAATCTAAATTTGCCCTCTTTCAGGTTAAAGCCATTCCCCCTTGTTCTATCACTCCATGCCCTTGTGAAAAGTCCCTTTTTTTTGTAGTTCCCCTTTAGGCACTGGAGGGCTGCAGTGAGGTCTCCCTAGAGCCCTCCCTCCTCCAGGCATAGGAGAGGTGCTCCAGCCCTCTGACCATTACTGTAGCTGAAATTTGTATATGGCTTTTCTGAGGTATCATCAAACAATGCATGTTTAGCATTTAGATAATAATAATAAAAAAAAGACAGAGTAATGTTTTCTGTACATTTCCTTAAGGCAGATGTCATGTACTGATAAACTCCTGAATTTGGTGGATCGAGTACCAGCGTAAGCTAAAAGCGTAACTAATGTTAAAGTGTCACTTTCCAGCAAAATGAAAGTCCTGCAGTTAATCACACATCATCCAAAGTTTCTACAGATAAACTCTAAAATTTAATGTAGAGGAAACAAAATCCATTCCATCTGGGCTTGGCTGTGAGACTTCAGTCAGATTAGAAAATGAGGTGTAAGGGACATGGTGTACAATGTCCATCAAACCCTGACAACATGAACCCAGTGTACAGTTAGCAGCTGCCAGCACAGTCATTCTGATGGATTCACAGCTAGCGATAAATCCAGATCAAGCAGAGGAACTGCCACCTATGCTGGGCAAAAGAAATTTCATAAGAGGAAAGCAGCACTGCCATACATCATGTCTTTTGCACTCTGAGTTGAACTTTTTCCATGGAAGAGTTTCTGGTTTCTATTCCATTATGAACTCTTTACCAGCTTCATTTAGGATTAGCAACCAGAAGTTTCTAAATTATGTATGAATATGGATTTTCACAGACTTCTGCAAGCCTGAACAAGGTATCCTAGAACACTATAGAATGGTCTCAATGCTTGATTCTTCCCCAGCCTGAAAGGATCAGTAGAATTTTACAAAGCCAAAGAAGTTCAAAGCAACAAGCACCAGCTGCACCCCAGAGCAAGGAATAGCAATGCAATAAGCAGAGTACAGGCTTAACAAAAATCTTCAAGAGAGTTTACAAGGATACTTCAGAGGCAGTTAAACATGTCAGTAGAATGGCAAGAGGGAGCTAAATGAATGACAGCATATACTTGAAAGCAAAACTGCTTTATGGTAAATTTAAACTCCAAGGTAGATTATTCAGCACAGAACAAAATTTTTGTTCTCTGAAGAAATTACACAGAATAAAGCCCAAGAGGAATCACTAAGCACTCGAAGCTGCCATTTTTTTTTTCTCTGGTGTGTTGGTTTTGTATGGCCTGGTTTTTCGTAGCAGGGGGGCCACAGAGGTGGCTGCTGTGAGAAGCTGCTAGAAGCTTCCACCATGTCCAGCAGAGCCAATCCCTGATGGCTCTGAAGATGGACATGCTGCTGGCCAAGGCTGGGCCAATGAGAGAGGTTGGTAACGCCTCTGCGATAACATATTTAAGAAGAAATCAAAACAAAAGTAGTGGTGCAGTTTTACTTCCAGCCAGAGAAGAGGAGGAGGTGAGAACATGTGAGGGAAACAACATGGAGACACCAAGGCCAGTGGAGAAGGAGGGGCAGGAGGTGCTCCAGGCGCCAGAGCCAAGATTCCTCTGCAGGTTGTGGTGCAGACCATGGGGAAGCAGCTGTGCCCCTGCAGCCCATGGGGATCCACGGGGGATGCAGAGATCCACCCGCAGCCCATTTTGGGACGACTGCTGCTCATGAGATTGGAGCCACGCTGGAGAAGTTCACAGAGAACTGTCTCCAATGGCAGGGATCCCACAGCCTCCCAGGGGAAGGACTCCTGTCCCTGAACAGCAGAAGAAAACCTCAGGTGATGAACTGACCAAAACCCCCATGCCCTGTCTCCCTGCCCTGTCAGGGGGAAGGAGGGAGGGATTGGGGGAAGAAATGGTGTTTTTAAGGGCTTATTTTACTTCTCATTATCCTCCTCTGGCTTTGTTAGTAATAAACTCACTTTGTGCCTCTAAGTTGATCCTGTTTTGCCCTTGGAGTGTTTCCTCCCATTTAAATTTTCTCTCCTCTGCCCAGCTCTGACAGGGGAGGGTGAATGAATGGCTTTCGTGGGAGCCCGGCATTTGGCCAGTGTCAAACCAGGACAACTGATCAATATTGTCTCACTTTTTCCCCCTCATTAGCACATCTGTTAAGTGGGTGGGCTCCTCACTTAGGCATAAACATGAGCAAAACGGGATGTTTACAGACTGGACTATGCCTGGGGAGGTTAACAGAATGCTCTGAGAAGCAGAGCTCTGCTGTGGCCCTTGGGTGCCCTGAAAGATTACAGCTGGCTAGAGGGGAAAAGTAGTTTTGACTGGAAGAACCTGGGATCTGGAAAAACACCGCATCCACTGTGTAGTACAGGAAGTGTAAAAAATGAAAAATGAGAAATATCTCTTTCTGTAGAACAAAAAACACAACCTCTCTAAAAACTTTTATTTATAATGAGTAATTTTTCAGCACCAGGAGCTGTATTTCCTAACGTGATTTGCTGTCACTGAGCTCAGTGATAGCTCCTGATTCTGTTTAAATGACTAAAGGACTCCATGAAGGACTTTCCTGTTCTGATTTTCTATGAATCTGTGACAATATTAGAGGTGACTAGCAAGTCCAGTTCTGAGCATTTTGAAGTTGGTTAGACTTTCTAGCAGCTTAAAATGTCTTCAGTCAAGCTCTTTTGTCCTGAATTTTGAGATAAGAAGTCATTGAAATTAAATATTCGTGAACACAACAGCAGGGAGATGTGTTCCCAAGGGGTTTTATTCATAGTAATACCCCCTAAAAATTTGAATTAATGTATGCCAATTGTTATTTACACAATAAGAGAGTTATTTAACTGACTAACAGGAATATGTTCATAAGATCTAATTGAGACAATGGTAGAATTGTTCACAGTGACATTTTAATCTATGGTAAACTGCAGAATTTGCAAAATTTTAAGTGTATTTGTAGCTGAGCCGGAGATACAAAATTATGCGACCAACAGGCGTAAAATCTAACATGCAATTATCCATTAAATTTCTCAATGGCAATACACAGAAAAACAAAGCATTTACAGTAGTGGCACAGATTCTGTCAGACCACACTAACAGTTATCATACTGTGATATGAGTACTGCAGCTGAGAGAAGAGTTGGGCTGTGAGGACAGCGTCGCATCAGGTTGAACTCTCTTAGCCTCTTATGTGTATGTTTTTCAGTAAGCCCAGGAAGCACAGTTTGATGTTAGTCCCACATAGCTAAATACAAAACTGTGTTCCAGCTCTACTCTAGAACAAGCAGTGCCCTGCTTAGTAAAGGCATGACCCAGCCAGTTCTAGAAGCCAGCACAAAATATAGTTGCTTGTACCATTGTGTACCACAGTTTGCATTTTGCCTAGAGAAAGCAGGAGTATAGATGATTTCTGTAGTGGAAAACCTCTTGGATCCTTAATCAGGTAGTCTGATATAGTGCCTCCGAGAACAGCAACTAATTTACAGTTTGGAGAAACTAAATTATATAAGATGTGCATGCATCACACACACACACAAACACATATACAAAGCATGTGCCATTGACATGGACTCCTCTTTGCTGATCTAGTCTCTATCCAATTATTGAATTGAAGATCATCAGTATTGTTGCAAGAGTATACATTCATAGGCTTAGTCAATCCACCATCTAATTGTAAAAGTTTCTCTAACTGTAAATTGATATTATTTAGAAAAACTCAAATACTATATTGTATATATGACATGACAAAACTGTAATGTTTGGCTTACTGGAATGTAATACCATTTTGTCTCTGTCCAAAGCATTTAAAAAGAAATGCACTTGAGAATCTTGAGAAATGGGGTTTTTTTGAAAAGTCTCACCTCTCCCTGACAGTATAGATCTATGGCTGGAATGTTACTTTCAGATATTGAAGGGAAGGAATAGTCTGGTTTTATCATGCTTTACACTACTTATGCCTTTGCAGATGGATGGCAATCTGGACTTTTTTTCCCCTTCTCATTTATTATCCCTAGTGCTGGTCAAATAAGCCTCGGTAGCTGCATACTATGCAATTGACTTTTCTGTTCGTGCTAAATGACAAAGAGAAGAAATCACTTCTCTCTCTTGTTTGAATCAACTCTGAATATTATTTGAGGAATGGCTATGTGTATAGATACAAATCTCTTCCAAAAGCATTAGCATTAGCTACCATCTGACTTCTGCACAAAATACTCTGATGAATAGGTGTTAATAGTTTCCAGTCAACTTTCAGTGCTTACAACAAATAGCGTAAATTGTAAAAAGCACATAAATGGAATCCTGTAAATCACTGTGAATGCTATGGAGGACTGCAGATAAATTTTAAATAAAAACTATTATACAGTAAACCTACTGATATTCCTCACACAGAATTTCCACTTTGTTGCTGTGATAAGTGCTCAAATGTAAAAGTTTCAGCATTTATGCCTCTGTATCTAGGATACATAGGTAAGCATGTCTTCTCTTGTCTTCCAAATAAAATATCTTAGTATTTATAACCCTAGATAATAATGTGTTCATTTTGCTTCTTTTTGTCACTGTAAATCCAGGGTTTTTTTAATGACGATTTCTAGTGAAATACACAACTGGAGCTTGTTAAACCCAAGGCACGGTTTAGCTATGCCCCATTACCCTGCAAAGACAGAGTAAGGTGCTGAGGAGATGCCATGCCGGCTCAGAAGCAAAAGCCACACAAAGCCGTCAATACCATGTGTGGCCATCACTAACAAGTCTACATAGATTTGGAGACTGAGCCTATCTCTCTACTCAATGTTCTCCTTTGTGTTAGGTGGTGTTTTGGTGTGGGCATACACTGTTTGCCTTTAGCTTAAGGACAATATAGTTCAATTAAGCAAAAGCCTCTATAAGAGACAAAAGAATAAAACTCCTCAGATTCATCACAAGTTTTGTATTTTCATCACTGAAGCCATCGACTAGCCCCAACAGACTGATAGGCTGGTATTTGTTAGATGCCCTGTATTCTTCTGAAAGGAGAAATGCTGAGAATGCAAAAATGTGCACTTTTGAAATACCCCATGGACACTAGGTCGCATTTTTTCCTGGAGTGATCTCACTGGTTTTGTTAGCAGGGAATTTGGTTCCCCAGATAATACTCTCAGAGTGTCTCTAGGGAGCCAACACTAAACATATCTGTCTGCTTTCCGGAGATGAGAGAATTTCTGTCCACAGAGCAGCACTCATAAATGGAAAGCCACATCCTCCTTGCTTCCATGACCACACTCTTTGTGTGAGCACACACAGAATGATAAAGCTGGATTTATTCATGATAATTGTCCAACAATAGACATTTGGCAAACATTAATATCTAAAAACCACAATGTGTCATGAAGAGGAGAAGGAAGAAAAAAAATAAAGAAAGAAAATGAGGGCAAGAAACTAGGCATAAGGAACAACCAGGTTCAGTGTTTCTAAAAGATAAGACTGTAAACTGAGAAAAAAGAAAGGATCCAATTACTTGATGAAAGAACAAAAATCTTAACAGTAAATTGAAGAGATGATGAAATAAAAAATGGCAGTGGTGTTAATCAAGTGCAGTTACATGAGATGGTATGAACCTGAGTGTGTGAAAATGAATAATGAAGTGTAACAAACTGAGAAGTCCTGGGAGAAATCCAGGGTAAAACATACAAGAGAACAGGTTTTAATGTTGGTTTTATATCTTTTATTGCACAGATGCTGGTTACTAATGAATACAGTTGGCTTGTCCGAATCAAATCAATAAGAAGTGCTTTGCTGATCTCTTCCTCTCTAACTTAGACTACTTAGACCTAGACTACTTAACTTTGTGCTTCAAAACTATTAACTACTACTATATCCTGATTTTTTTCTCCTGCCAAGGTCCAAGTTAGAACAACTCATGTGCCATATTTGGCTTTGGTGTTACAGAGTTCAAAAAATTGGAATCAGAAATGGGATAAATGTCACAATGGGATAGAAATAGTCATCCTAAGAGGGACAAAATTTCAGGAGAACGGAGATCTGGCACTAGCTGTGGCAGATCTATTCTGTTTCTATGTGGCCAAATCTATTCCATTTCTATTCTGAAACAGTCAGATGTACAGATGGGACCTGTATGTTCTCTGATATATTAATAGCAGCCATCAATCTCTTGCAGGGCTGTCACATCATTAAAAGCTGGGAGCTTTCAACAAAGTAGCATATCAAGAGCCCTTAGTAATGCAGATGAAGAAGTTTAGGACAAACACACAGCTAGGAAATTGCTTTTCACTTTCAGACTCAACTAAATACAGTATTTCTAAACACGCCCAGACTGCCCAATAAACATTCTATTTCAAGCCACGATTTCTAAGTTCAAAACATTTCATTAACTGTTGTCACCACCGAGTTTGTACTTTCCTCATTCCACTGGTCTTATTATACTATTTATGACTGTCATTAGTCTAAAATTGAATTAAGCCCTAATACTAAATCATGCTCTGAAGCAGGGAGGCCATGGCATGGGTCCTCTGGCCTCAGGTGCTCCCTCAGGAAGCAGGGCTGGAGGAGCACCCTGCAGAGCAGTGTCAAGTGTTCAACACTGTCATTGTGAGAAACGGTGAAAACAGATGTGCTTTCCTAATGTGATGCCAAAGGACAATGCATGTGAGAAGATCAGACTTCCCTGTAGCGTGTTGGAGAATTATTCCTATGCTCTAGCCTGCGGTTTCTTACTGGTCTGCCTGAGAAGGACAGGAGGGAGAACTGACAGCCTGTAAGAAAAAAGTAAAATGCTCCCGTATTTGTATTCTTACAAAGCAGGGGAGAGATATCTTGGATCAGGCAAGGGATGGAAATAGGAACATGAAGGATGCCTTCCTTGGACAGACCAGTGGTCTGTCTCTTCCTGTTTCTGTTTCTGACAATGGCAGTGGGAAAGGTTGTCAAAGAGGAGCGTGGGATGCTGACCCCTTTCAGCAGCCCATTCCAGTGTACACTGCAGGGCACCTTCACATGCTCCTACTCCCAGCTGCAGACAGGCTCAAGGTCACTGTTACCTCAGGGGAAATTCAAGATTGAGAGCAAAGCACCATGGCACAGCCATGGGCACAGCAGCATGGTAGGGTTCCCAGCGCCTCTGACCTCAAATAGCAGACCTGTCCCTGGGAGCTGGAGAGGACACAGCCACCCACACCTCATCCTTCAGCTGCAGGCAGCAGACATCTGTGTCTTCCTGCACTTGCAATATTACACGGTGTCACCAGTGTGAAAAACACAGATAAGGCAGCATAACAACACGGCCGTGTTCCAGTGGTTTCCTAGAAGGGCTGAGAGCTGCAAGCAAAGAAGGATACACATTTCTCCAGACATAGCCTGGACAGACCTGTGCTATGCATGCTGTCCAAGCTCCACTCTGCTGCCAGGTCACATCCACGCTTTTTATGCAGGCCACCACTCAACATGTGTTGCTAACTAGCTACCCTGGCTGAGCTGGAGAGTGCTTGAGGGATGTCAGTTTGGTTTAGGCTGGGAAGCACCACACATATCTGCTACAAGAGCTGACTACATCTAACAGCATTCACTGCTGAGGAGCTAGATGTAGCTTTCCAGTACTTCAAGTTTACTTTATACTGATGGGCATTACCGAAAGCTCTCTCACAACCCACTGAGCTTCCCCATTCCTGGGGGTTACAAATATCCAGACTGTGATAACCTGGGAGTTTTCTTCATGGCAATCACTTCTCTGTTGGTGTTGGATATATTTGGCATACACTGTCCGGGTCTTTTCAGTCCCTTGAAAAGCAATATCGTGTTTCTGACCTCTTGATACAGCCAAAGTGGTGTAAAGGAGCAAGGCTGCAGAAGGTGATTTTGGCTGATGTTAGCTATAAACACCTTTATGCCATGCCCTTGTAAAGCTGACTCCAACATGTTGACTTGTTAGATTGAAATCGGAACTTTGCCTTCCCAAAGGACAAGCACAGACACTAGGATTAGTATAGGATTTATTGTCCTTGTCTTTCATCTGAAAAAAGGAACAAATCTTCCTTTTTTGGACAGCTGCTTTTTAACATGTCTGTTTTTCTCTATGTCATAACTAATGTATACCCCTTAAGGCTTACAACAATAGCTGTGTGTACAACCACCTCTGTTCGTTAAGAGGCTGACCTGTGTTCTATTAATATTTATAGATTTAAATTTTTAATACACAACAATTCTGCATTATTGAATAGGTGACTTCCTGCATTTTAATGGTTATGGAGTAGGAGTGGGCTCTTTGTAGTTAACATTGCAATAAATTTTTCATGATTAAATAAAAAGTTCTTACCTCTAACTTCCTCAAACAAAATCCTCTTGGACAACATGTTGGTGCAATGGTGAAGGATTCTCTTAAGAGTTTTGTGATATTAGTTGCAAATTTTCTTGGGCAATTTAAACTTATGGTACGTAAGGATTTTCTATATCTGGAAGTATTTAATAAGTTTCTTTTTAAAGCTGATGAATTATTCAAACATCAATTTGGGATTACTTATTCAGTTTTGAAGACAACTGGATTCTTATTTTTAAAACTGACCTTCATGTTTTACTAGATGCATATTGACAAAATAAGAGATTAACAATGTTAACTTGAGTTGGCATCTTGGACTAGGACTGGGATGTAGATTCAAGCTTCCATTCATTTATCTTGAAAAGGCTTTAATATCTGCATTGTAAAGAACTTCTATTTTGAAGAACCATGTGGGATTTCAAGGCTGTTGTGAATGAGTGTTTTAAGTTGCTCAAAGAATCCCTGGGAAAGGTATTGGCAAAAGCAGGTTTAAAGTAAAAGAGAAAGTATGACAAAGTTCATTGGCAAAGTTCGCTCTTACTTATACATGGTTAAAGCACACAGCGAAAAATCAGACTGAAATGATCAGACTAAAATCAATCAATCTAAACATAAAATCAACCTAAAATAATTTATGTGGGAGCTGGGGATAGAAAAAGGGTAAGGATGGGAAAGGGTAAGGATGAAAAGGAATAAGGGAGACTCTCCTGTTGAGTCATAAGGTTCAGAGTGGACCCCCTTGCCAAATTTAGCCCAGGACTTGACTAACAGTTTAGGCTTAAAGGTTTTAACAGCACTTAAATTTAACAGCACTTAACTGATAGAATAATTTAAACAATTTAACAAAAGATTCTTATAGAATTTACTAGCACAACAGTAACTCACTTATAGGCATAACTTACTTATGAATCTAACGTATTTAAGAATCGAAGAGAGAAACATTCATAGTCCATTTGCTAACACATATTCACATTTATACTGACCTAAAGGAGTATGTACAAGGTATATTTCCATTATCTGCTTTCTTTTACATCTGTTTTTTATTTGTAACTTTTGAATAGAAATAAGTCCAGCTCAGCTTATATACTTGTTGGAATATAGTTATGCCTATGAGCCAAGGATTCAGCTGGTGGATTTGCCACAATAATTCCTTATTTGCAAGGTATCACAGCTTTATTTACCCTCAATGAATGTAAAGAAAGATAAAATTCTTGCAGTCTGTGCAGAGGAGTTGGTGTTGCTTTGGCAGTATCTCACACTAGTTGAAGAAATTTGAGCACGTGTAAGCCCTATGAGCTATATTTCAATATTCGGGATGATCAAGAAGGGTCAATAATTCATTGCCGTATATTCTGAACTTAGATCAGGGTACCATCACATAAGGTACATCACAGAAGACTTCTCCAGTTTTACAGGAGATTTCTCCATAAAAGAAGAAATGCTTAATGAGGAATTTGGAAACAAGGCAACTCAAACAATTTCATTATCTATCCTGTGGTGTATCTGCATCCTGGTGACAGTAAGATGAATGTACTTGCACACAGTATAGATAATAAACATATCATTGCATTTGATGAAAGGGATTGTATTATTTTAGATTCCTTCCTGATGATATTCTCATGCTGACTTCACTGAAAATGTTGGTCCAGAGACAACTGAAAAATTAAATGTGTTCCTAGAGCAAAACAACAATACCACTATGCCAGATATGCTATACTTAAAGCAATTATAATTATTAATATAATATTCAGGATGTAATGTTCAATTTTAAGATCTGATTTCCCAGCCCTGACCTCCATCCCATCCTGTTAATCTCAATTTAATTTCATTTTTTATCTTCATTTGCAAACATTTTGTTTTCCCTTGGCACATGAGTCAATTTAATAACCTGATCAAAGATCAGAGCTTTCTGTATATATGGACTATAATAAATTTATGCCATTTTCCTGAAATTTGTACCATATCACAGTAATACTTCAAGAGAGGCATGGCTATATTTCATATCTGAACACCATATAATATAGTAAGACAGCCATTCTCATTACACAGTGATATAAAACAAATACTAGGCAATAACATTTCCTTTCATCCTCAAAAATGCAAGCTGGCAAGTTCTCCTGGGATACGATTAACAGCTTTTCAGCTGGGGGTATTACAAATGAAATTATTTCTTTAGCTTGTCACTTTTGACGACATCAGTAATTCCCACACTTAGGACACAACAGGATCTGGTATTGGACACAGAGGAGGAACATGCACTGACACACTGCAAACAGCCATACCAAAAAAGAGTCTTTTGGGTGGCTTTAGCTTCCTTGTCAACAGCTAAGCAAAAGCCATGTTTTCAGTAGCAGCCAGGAGCTTGTGGCTCCCACAGTCATGTTATGACGAGATTTTCAGAAATATTCTGGCACCAGCTCCTCTGAAAAATCTACTTATTGCTTTAGGTGCTGGAAACAGCTTTGGTCTTCTAATGAGCTGCCCCCCTTACAGCCATTTCTCAGCCCCAGGGAACGGTAGCTCAAAGACTCTGCCTTACTCTGCCATTTCTCTGCCATAATTTTCACTCACCCCTTCCCTCACAAGCCTTTGGTGCCTGTATTTTACTCCTGTCACAGCTCGTTCCTGTTTCAGCAGTAAGTGTGGACTATTTTATTTTGTGCTTGACCAACAGAGAGGTATTCCCTTCCTGCTAAAACCCTCTGGGCATGACTCCAACACAAGGAATGTCTGTTTGCAAATTACCCTAGCGCTGGGAGACAATGATAGATGACCTTTCACAATATTGGGTGAGGTATTGATGAAAGTCATTGATCCCATTTTTGAGTGACTGTCTCACCCAGGTAGACAAGTGAAATGAAAAATCTGTCAGTGTCTGCAAAAGCCTGTGCTTTTTCAGAGACATCAGAAGCGTTCTTGGGGTTTTTTTTGTTGACCTTTTGGGCTCAATAGGGTTAACAGAATTCATAATATTGTTCATATGTGTGTGGTTTTTTTGTTTGTTTAGTTGGGTTTTTTTAAGAGTCTTTTTCCATGCAAATAAGTTGTTTGTTTGCTTGTTTGGGTTTTAGATAGACATGAGACAACTGGATATCACTCAGGCCTTCACTCATGTGAGCAGCCCTCAGTGACAGGGCCACTGCTCCCCCAGGTAGGAAATCCTTTGCAGATGAGACAACAGGACCTGTGAGCACATTTTCTAAGGCTAGGTCTACACACTCCATACACAGTTTTCTGTTTTGGAAGCTGTTCTAGTTTTTTTAATGTATGACCACCTATAGGAATCAGCTATTATTTCTTTGTGTTATTTTACTGGCACATCATTGGTGGCTTGTCTTCTTGACATTAACAGACAATTAAGACTGGATCCCAAACAGCAAGTGATAAAAACATATCACCTCGTAAGGTGGTGATAATACTTTCAGACTCACAAAAGTAGCATCTGCTGCTACCTGAAAATAAATGTTCCATAGAAATGGTTTCATTTATTTTTGAGCTGCACTGTGTACATGTTCTGATAGCATTATAGCAGGCTAGGTGAAGTTATATAATGCCAATCTATTTCTGAGGGAGCACATAGGCGAATTTCCACCAATGACATACAAATAGTCATCGTCAGAAATTTGCCTATAAATAATGGATTTAGCATTCATGCATGCTAAAACAGGGTAATGAAGATGCTGGCCTTGGCAGCTGAATTTGCGATGAAATGGAAAAAGAACTCTGTATTTCATTCTAGGATCTGCAAAAGCCAAACACATCTCTGGTATCACCTGGGCAAGGAGATATACATCAGAACAGGTTGCTGGGAGGATGCAACAAAGAGTTTATAAATAGATATTTTCAGACAGAGAACACAGCACTTCATGAGTTGGCTGAGAAACTAAGTATCAGTTCTGCAAAAAAATGTGAATGTTGAGAAAATCTTTTCACACTGAAACCAAACAAACCAATCAATGCTGACTCTGTACAAACGGTTTCCTACACGAGAAATGCTCAGCTGCCCAACAGCTCCATCTGCCAAAGGATAATTCTTCTTTCCCTCTCATTCTGAGTGCTTTGTGGCACTTGCTATACTGCTTATGAGACATGCTGTGCAGCAATTCCCCATTAACAAATCAAAAGAGATCACATTTCACTTTTTATTGTCCGATAAACTTCAATTTACACATTTAGTATAGTATAAGAAAACCTCCTTTGTTAAGGTCAGCAACACCACAGTCAGCCTTCAGAAAACACTCCCCTTAGCCTTACCAGATAACACTGTGCCTCACTGCTCTCCTTGCCAATAACAGGCTGCAACCATAGCTTAGGTTATCTGAGGCAAACCAGTCCCACCTTTATGTCCAGCCAGCATTTCCCTTTTAGCCTCTTCCCTAGGCTTCTGAATATTCTTGATCAGTTGATAACAACCGAAAAAGGAAAACATTCTAAGGACTGAAGTATGTGTCACTGGAGTCCTACTTTATAATACTCCACCTTAAGAACAAAAGAACATCCCCCGCTGCAGACCCACAGTTCAAACATTCACATCTGGAAGTCAGCCATGAGCAAGCATAGCCAGGTCCACATAAAAATGTTAGAATCCATATTCTCTCTTCTCCCCTGCTATTACCCCCTAATTCCTGACAAAACAGAAGTGTGCAGCAAGTTAATAAAGTTTCTCTGGTTTAGTAAATGAAGAGTCAGAGTTTTACTTGTCACCCAAGTTAACAAAATGTTAAACAGGAATTTGGGACTCCTGTGTCCCTGAAATCCCTGATTTTTAGCCTTGTTGATAAAAAGAGAGAAATGTGGCACAAAGCATAGTTCAAGCTGAGCCTCCCCAGCTGGGACACAGGGTTCTCATCTCAGAGCTCTGGCTCCAGAGCAAAGCCCAGACTCACCTATTCTGCCACCTGCAATGCTTAAGCATTAATGCCAGCCCGTGCAGCCTGGAGAAATAGTAAAAACTGAGCACACTGTCAACCCATCCTCCTTGGGAGCAACTGCAGACTTCCACTCACCTCTCCGAAGAAGAAGGAAAGAGATTCCGTGTGTAGGCATCTCCACGGTCAACAAACACATCTGGTCACCTCTCACATCACTGTCAGGGAAATATGCTGGCACCAAATGAAAGCTAAAGCCTTTCCTGATCAGACCAATAAAGTCTGACAATTGTCTTGTGGTGGATGCCAGAGAGATTCTGAATATTTTGGCAGAAACAGCGGCTTTTTCTAGGTGGGAATCTGCCTACATAGTATTTATGCAAACATTTCCTCACTTGGTCTGTAACCACCCCTTCACAGCGGGTGAATATCGCCAATTCTTTACATAGTTGTGAGTTTAAAATACTACCACTGCCTAAAATAAAAGGAATTTCAATCACAGTGCTCCCTGAAATGAAAGAGGTGGATGCCAGTTTGACGATTTAAGATGATAGCTGAGATACTGCCTCTCCAGCATTTTTGGCACCTGGCCTAGGGAGGAAGGAATGAGAAGGACAAAGAGAAACAAGGATAAAGGAGGATGAACGTGATCCAGTTCACTTAATATAATGACAGAAATCCCTGGAGGGGACACTGATTTACATCTACAGGTACTTCAGAGCCAGTATTAATAACAGGTACACAGTTGTACAACTGATACAGCTGCTGAAAGAGAGAATGTGACCAAAAGAATTATATCTAGCATAATAAAAACAATCAAGCCTGCAGGTCAGAAATGTAATGGAAGGATAGTAACTGCTGAGCCCAAAATTACTACCTTGGTTAGCAGCCAAGATAAAGAGTGGGTCATAAGTTATCTGCAGGTAAGAGTCAGGAAATAGATATTTCTGCATCCACACCTGAACTGAAGGCAGCAGTGTGTGAAAATTGATCAGCAATGCAGGTATACAAAATACCTAAACAAAGATTCCTGAGCCTTCTGCAAGCGCAAGATCAGGCTTATAAGAGAACAGCATCAGCATCAGCACATTAGCATCAGCAAAGAACCCTTTTTTGGGTCCAGGTACAGATTCCTGAATTAGGCACTGGAGAGAACTGTTTTGAAAAGCCTCAAAACATTATCTCAAACTGAAGCAGAGCTGTGTTCTCAGACTGAAAGAAGTCTACTGCTGCAGGTAGAGGAGTGTGGGGGTATCAAGGATTCAGAAAGTTCCTAAGGCACGAAACTTGTAGGCATTGCTGGGCTGCCTAAGCACCACGTGAATATAGCTGAAGCAAGAACATTGCAAAAGTTGAGGTACACGGAAGTATGTGAAAGCAAACACTTCAAATCAGTATTTAGCTCACACTTACACCCAATCTAGCAGCACATTATGGAAAATTTAGAATGCCAGGCAGCATTACTGTTCACAACAAGGAGGTTTGCCTTAGCATACTGGATATTGCAAGCTCTCCCCTCAGTGCAAATAGCCCCATGTAATCAAATGGGAAAGAAGCAAAATATTCCCAGGAAAGACCATATTTGTAAATGCATCAAGCAACATGTCTGAAGCTGAGGGAAACATTTTGCCACAGAACCCAAACTGGTCAATATAAAGAACTACTAATAATAGTAAGCTAAGTAAGAATCACTTACGGATTATACTGTCAAGACCAACATATTCAGGGCCAAGATGGCAAACAGGAATTATTTGCAACAGCAGCGGTTCCAGATTTCTTACCCTCTGTTGACAGAGACTTCTCATTTCCAATATGCAAGAATTAAGAGACAAAACAGAAGGCACTGAAATGCCTTTGGCCGAGCTGTAAAGATTGCCAAACACCAGCTGTAGTCTGGTCTTTCTGTCCTTTGAACAAATGGCCACAGCTAATGCAGCAAGTCATCCTGGTATTCAGGGCTTTTTTTGTGACCAACTGGTCATGTGCCCCTTCTGGAATTGAAATGGCTCAGAAGAAACTGGCCTGTGAAAGAAAGGCTTGTATATAATCTCTAGGGAGAGGTTTTGCTTGTCAGCTACTTTAAATGTCACATATTCAGACAAGGTGTGTGATAACAGAGAGAGAATATCTTTCAAACCATCAGTTTTCTCCCATCTTGCCCAGGTTTCCTCCATGATATCAAACATGTTGCAGTTCCTGTGCAGGCGGTGTGATTTCACTTAGTTGATAAGATCACCACAGATAAATGCTTGATTCTTCTGGAATGGCTGTCGCAGTCTCTCCATTCTTCACCCTCACATTTCTTGCGGATTAAAATCCTGGGAAATGCCTATTTGCCTAGTGCGTGCTGGTTAAAACAGAAATCTATACATGTTACATACCATGCATGTCAATGCCATGGCAAAAAATGGTTCAAAGTGTAAACTCAGTGAGAGCAAGCTGCCCATAGAAACATGGGATACTGCTTCAGGCCACCGTGCCTCTGCAGTCCAGAGCAAGCCATGCTGTTTGCAGTGACTTCCTGTTCTCTGTTTGCCATTATTTGTCTTCTGGTAATTTCTCTATGACTCTTTTCAAGAAGAATTAATCTCCCTGAACACCTTCCCTTGTTTTTACAAATGCAGATCTTCAGATTCAGTTTAAGCAAGCTGTCTGTGCTCCGTGCAGAGACGGCTGATAAATTCTGTATCATTACTGTAATCTGAATCACTGTAGACTGGTGATTTAATATTTTAATGTAATCTCCTACACACCTACAATAACCAAATGCATTTAGAAATAAAAATTGTTTCAAAGTGCCACCAACTGTTGTTTTTGCAAACTGCAGTTCAAAGAATGTTTTTTTTAAATGCTTCTACTGGATGTTTTAGCATTTTCTGGTGTAGCACACAACTTAAAAGAACAAGTGCACATTATCCTTTTCCCAAGCTAGACAAGCAGTACATTCCATTACAATATCTCCCCTATGGCTGGGTTTCAAAGGCAACATAATGCAGTATACCAGACACACCTTTTCTGTTGTTTATAAAATTCTGTATTTCATATTTGTTTTAATGACAAGTCAATTTTCAAACCTTTCAAGAAACCTCCAAAATTATCGGAGACAACGAAGCACTAGAAGTTCGCACCGCTTTCTAAATAAGTCTGTTATCAGTGATGTCTGAGTTCCTAAGCATTAGGTGTGTGCTGAGAACAGCATGCTCTAGTGGTCTGCTTTCATCTCCTAAAACTTCCACTCTTCTCAAAATTTGCTTTCCTAAGTTCCTTCACCCCCTGAATTCTGGTTTCTCCTTATTCAAGCTGGACTTCCCACAATAAGAAACTCTTTTTATGATCTGCTGACAGTAAGCAAAGAAGCAGGATCATAAAGTTTACCAGAAAAGCACAGTGGTACGGATCTCTTGGTGCCACAAACAGGGTAAGTAATTACAGAAGTTTGTCAGTCTGCATTGTGCATTAGTAATACAGCGTGAGACAGTCCTCCAGGAGACTGAATGGTTACAGCTCCTAGTGAGCTGATCTCCATAAATAGCAGCTCTAAATCAATTCTGTTTGCTTGCTGTGATTATATGAAATGCATCAACTATTAAACAAATCAATGTGACCCCAAAGATTCCTTGGCTTAATATCTTATTATTTTGAGGCTATAGGCTGATTAGACATTTAAATAATTTTCTGTGATAGCATCTGCATTATTTGAATATGCCAGATTGTGAACACAAACCTTTAGATTTCTCCAGTGCTTTATTTGCCAGCAATGATGATAATAAAATTAACAGCCTTCGCTTGCTTTTGCTGATACCATTTAGCTTTTTCCAGAGAGGTCAAAGTAGGCATTTTACTGGTTGGAAATGAAATGTGTCATGCAAGGTTTGAGTTATTCAGCTACTGACTGGTGGGAGCATTCATTTCAGTGAATAGTAAGTTACTCCAATGTTCTCGGTCCAAATTGATCCAACAGAATGAGACCCCCTTTGAAGTCTGAACTCCTCCACAATTTTTCTTTCAAAACTGCAGCTCTGAACCCCCTGTAGATGTAGTGGGTAATCGGTGCTGATTGATTTCTGAATGTGCAGATGGAAGAACAGGGAGAGGAATGACACAATGACATGAGAGGATGCAAAGTTCAAGGACACCCTAGGCATGTGCCAAGGAGACTTTTCCTAAAAGCAATAGCATGACTGCAAAAAAGCCAATGAGGAGGAAAAAATCAAAGATATAGCTGAAAGGTGAAACAAAGAGATTGTAGCCTGGAGGAAACTGTTGGTGAGATGGCTAGAGGAAAGAGGAGTTTTCAGCAAAACAGCACATGCTTAAATGGAGGAGATGAAGGAGGGTGCAGAATTGTAGACATTCCTAAGCACATACAAAGAAATCTGCTCAATTTGCTGTTCTGAGAGAGAAGGATCCCAAAGCAGCACATATTGACAAAGCAGTAGACATCTGAAGCACGTGTCAGTTCCTTTTTCTTAATAAAAGTTTCAAAAGAAACAAATTCATAGTTTGATTAAGAAGAGCAATGATTTATGATCCCACAATTTTCCTTACATGAGGAATTCAGGTTTTTTAGATTATTTCAAAGGTTTGAAATATTTTCTGACTGTTTCAAATGAATGGAAACATCCAGGTTCTCACAGCCATCACTGCCTTATTGTCACTACAGTAAGAAATGTCTTTATTTCCATTCACTGTTTTACAAGTAACTGTGTTGTTATCAGCTACGTAAATCTCAAGTGCGGTGCACTACGGCTTCCTACTTTTGCCTAGTCTTACAGGCATAGTTCTGACTCTGCCATTGCCATATGAAAGTTTTACATTAAATAAAAATAAGGCTGGAATTAGCAACTCTCATTGCAAAAGCAATTGAGAACAGAACAACAGAATGACAATTGCTGAACAGAACAAAATCTTGAGAATTTGCGGGGTAAAATATCAGGTTTCTATGGCCCACACTATTGAGATCCTGCAGTTTTGTTTTCCTTTCTAGTTCAGATCTAAGAAAACCTAATTATGATTCATTAAATGACTCTTCTGGTATCAACTTAGGTGACAATAAATAAAGCTTATATTGTTTTCCTTAATGAGGAGTAAATCTGAATTTTGTAGAGCTGCAGCCAAAGCCTACTGCCCCTATTTAACATTGCTTTATAAGAAATATGTCTTTTCAATTTTCCTTGTTTCCTAATCAATTGCTTTGGCCTCCTTTCCCCACTTCAAAATGAATACATCTCACCATTCATTAACACAGTGTTGAATAGCAGTGCTTCCTTTTGTAACAAATCAGCATTACTGTAGTGTGCAACGTGGGTTGAGTCTCATTTACATTAGGATTCTTTATATCATTCTGACAAGAGAGATGTTTTTATAGGGAGAATCTAATGTATGCCACAAGTGTTTAGTTGCAGAGGCAACTAGAATAAGGCAGCCTCCCTGATTTTTGGTGCTGTGGCAGAGACTCTGACGTGCAGCACCAGGTCCTGTGTCCTGCCCCAGCACAGACGGTAACAGCACTCATCAGCACAGACCAGGCTCTCCACGTGTATTGCTGGCTGAATGTTGACCCTCACATTCCTCTTATCAGAGAGAGATTGTGAGTCTTTTATTCTCACTAATGAGGAGCAAGACAGGGTGAACAGGTTTGGGACTTCGCTGAGACTCCCACACCACAAAAATGCGTTTTGCACCATACAGTCACATCACCCATCAGAGAGGTGGTTATCAGATAGAAGCTGAACTCAAATGTTACTTCAAGCTAACTTCCAAGCTTCCCAAAGCCTCGAATTTCTGACTTGTCTGCAACAAATGAAGCAATTCTTTACTTCATCACTTTGATTATTCCAAACCCACTTCTGCTGAAGTGGCCAGGTATCCTTCAAACCCCAATATAAATCCCATACTATAAACCTCTTAATTTAACTTTCCTCATGGCTATTTGAGGAGCAAATAAATATCCTTCTGCTTTTCAGAAAAATGCCTCTGCAATTAAACCTTTTATTAAATCCTTAGATTAGTAAGAGTTGTACTGTCATATGAATACTCTATTAGCATGAAAAAAAATATTTAGAAAAAAAGGGAGCATTTCTGCTAAATGAAAATTCTCATGAAGATCTTAGGATCCACGAGGCTTGCCTAGCACAAAAGGAATCTTTATCAAATTGTATTGGATAATTAATAGAACAGCAATAATAGTAACAGAATTGTAACACTTTGCTTTCATACATGCTAAGGCAAAACTTTGCCTTGATCAGTAATCTAACCAGATTTGTTTTAGTCCATCAATTTTGCTTTCCAGCACATTGTATCCCTCCTGTAACCACACTTGAACAGCTGAAAAGCTTGCTGTTTCCATTCACGCTGTCTGTTAATGTTTTCTGCTGGGCTCTTCCACATTCCTGGCAATCCTTCATATTTCTTACTTCATTACTCCAATCCCTATTTTCTCTAATTCTTGTGTTTTTACAGTAATTCATTCTGAAAGCCAAACAGCACACTGCCAAAATCAGGTCACCCCTATTTTGTTAACACGTGGTGTTGGCCAGTGGCATGAAAAAGCAGGATCCAAATTCTGCTGGGATTTTAATACAAATGGTGATTCTCCCTGCTCCCATTTATACACAATACTTAAAAGGGCAAGTCTATGTCTTCACTGCCTTGATAACTAAAGCTACCTTTCCAAAATTCAGTCATCACTATTTATTAATCCCTCGTGGCTGTGTCCAGAAATCCTGCTGCATGAATGCAAAGAAGCATAGAAATGCTGGCAGGAGTAGGATGCTCTGGAAGTCATCCAGCCTGACATCCTCTGGGGAGCACAGTGGTGCCAGCACTGGGTCAGGTCAGCCTGTGGCTTTGCCTTGACAATGCAGCAAAGGTCGATGCAGCTTCCCTTTGAAATTGTCCCCTACCTTGCTTCCATGGATTAGTTTATAAAATGATAAAGTACATCTGCAATTTACTAGTGAGCAGCTGGGCTATATATGTGTATTTTAAAATAAAATGTGCAGCTCTGATTTTATGTGAGTTCTTACACTTATTCATCACGATCATGAACAATAGATTTTTCCCTTGCTTTTTGTGATTGTCTTTCACATATATTTATATATATCACACACGTGTTTACATATTTTATCAGATATATCATTTTATTATATATCTATATATATAACGATACATGTGCATAGCATATATCTGATATCTATCTGTATCTGTCAGTCTTCTTACACTAACTTTAAGTTAGTGTAAGAAACAACATAGGAGAATGGTGTAGGAAGAACTAATGACACTGAGAAGTCAAATATCAGAAAATAGAGGCATGAGAGTACAAAGACTTGAAGACAGCAAGTCTGTTTAACCAGTAGAAATAGGTTAAGAACGAACCTTGACTGCAGGCTATCTGATTGCAGGCTATCAAGAACTATACTGGCAGAAGTCATTTGATACCAAGTACTCTTTAATTCAACAGACAGAAGCATGGAAGGACCAGCTGTTGGACACCGAAGGCATACAAGTTCATGCTAAAAAGAAGATGCAAATTTTTACCAGAGGAAGCATTTCACCAGTGGAATAGACTAAAAAGGGATCTGGAAGAATGAATTGGGGGGGATCAGAATGTGTGATCTGCTGAAGACCTCTCTTGTGTCCCCGAGGATTTTTCTGATTTTTCTCCTGCTATCTCAGCTGGGCTGATAAAATATATTGCTTGCCTTCTTCCTCTATGACCTGATTTTTGCTCCAGTCACAAATTGTTGAGTCAGAGTACTGGTTGGTAAAATTGTGTGGCCTGTAGTTATTGGTAGAGATCCCTAACACCTCTTGGGTCTTTAAAAATCTGTTACTTTTTTCTCCCTGCAATAGGTGGATGTTGAAATTCTTTAGCAAGTTTCAAATATTCAAAAAATGCTACCCAGTATGTAAGTAGTGTGGGTGGAATTTAATTGTAAATGTACATAGTTATATTGCTTAAATGACAGCAGGGTTTAGTCCTTATTTTGTCAAAATTTGGTTTTGATCACTGAGATCATTTGCTGTTAATTTGCTATATTTTCACATTTCTGACTTTTGGAGTAACCCACACAAACTTTTCCTGCAGAGACACATCTATTTGCAAATCACCTCCATCTGAATATTGTATAATTTAGTGAAGCTACTGCTTGTATAAGCTACTATTATCAAGAAGCAAAGACAGAAATGATCTAAAACTGTTTGATAAATATCCTCAAATTTCTCCATTGCTTTCTTCATCTGGCTGTGCCCGCCAAGTGTTCTTAAAATTACAAAAAGTAAAACCGTGCCTTTTAGCTTCAAATATATCCAAACATAGAGACTTTGACAAAAGAGTCTTAGAACCATTACATCAAGTCCTCCTGTCTCAAGGTCATGCTAAACATGCTTATGATTAGACATCCAAGTAATTTGTTTCTTCATTTCTCTGGCTTTTCATAAATCTGATTGTCAATCAATTGGAAATTGCTGATACATCAGGGAATGTCAGAGAGGTTTAAAACAGTTAACAGTTAGACTCAATGATCTTAACAGCCTTTTCCAGCCCAAATGATCCTTGATAAGCAGCAATCTGATCGATTTAAATGAAAGCAGAATTGAGTACAGAAAAGGGACTGAGGTACTGAGAAGACAGCAGATGATTTTAAAGTATGCTTAAAATCTCCAAAACAAGTTTAACACACTCCCTTCATTAAGGAAAGGAGGATATCTAAACATGCTCTAATAATTTTCATGAAAGAAATCCAAGAAAAGGAGTGCACACAACCATCAGCTTCCAGGAATAGCTTTCCTTATACTGTTTCAGCCAGATAATATTAGGCTGTCAACAACTGACTGACCCATGTTTCATGGCTCCTCAGAGGATGATGTCTCAGAGGACTTTGTGTGCTTACTGGCAATCAAAATGTCAAAGACTGAACAATGCTACCAAAACGCTTTTTTTGGAAAAGGGAACTACTGAACTCTTGCAGGTCTCTCTGAGAACTAAACTAAAAATTCTTTTTCTCAGGAATTTACAAAGTGTAAATGTAAATGTGAGATGTAGGAAGTGGGAGCACTGCTGAGGTTTTACCAGATTCATATTCAGAATCATGTAAAAGAGCAATCTACATTACTGGGTTTGTCACCACTGGTCCAAAGGTCATTGATAGGGCAGCACAGAAGAAGACAGGAGTAAATTAACTCCTAATGTTACATATAGTACTAAGCCAGTAAGAAAGTCTGCTGAGGCAGGAAATGTACCCCAATAAAAGACATTTCCAACAATAAATGCCAATATTTGCACAACAGCCAAAAGAGAGAGGAAGAGGCCTGGAAAATCACTGATAATAGAAGTCCTGTCTTCCATGACCAGATGCCTAAAGTTTTATAGTAAGCGTATGCATGTTAGGCAGAGGTTAGGCAGATTCACTTAAGATGAAACCCTCAATTCTTATAATCAAAATTTAAGCAAGATATTATCCTTTGGGGAGACTTTGGAGAACTTAATCTTTTAGGGCAGGTAAGAAGCAGATGCAGAAAGGAAAGGGTAATCACATTCTCTACTTCTCAAAAACCCGCTCTTTAAGAACACAATTTGTAGCAGGTTTGGGTGTTTTTCCCCTTTTATCTCTGTAGCTCAGAGTTCAGAGCTGCAATAGAAGCAAACAACCTGGTGCACATTACATTTTACTTTTACTTTCGTTTATTTCTGGCTACTCGCATAAGGTAAACAAGGGACAGTTCTTATCTTTTAAATATAACAAAATATATAGGAAAACTGCTTTTCTCAAACAGAAAACGAGGAACCTTTATATTTTGTAGGTTCTGGTTGATCTTATTTTGAACTGTCCGCTGTGCTGATCATGTCAGTTTATGTGGATCAGTCGTTTGTTGCTGTCTTTGATTTGCATGGCAAGGCTTTGGTAGCAGGGGGCTTCTGTGAGAAGCTTTTAGAAGCTTATCCTGTGTCCGCCAGAGCCAGTGCCAGCCAGCTCCAAGGCAGACCTGCTGCTGGCCAAGGCCGAGCCCATCAGTGCTGGTGGTGGCACTGTATTCAAGAAGGGAGAAAAAACCTGGTGTTTTTTCCTCCACACCCTCTGCAGAGTGAGAGAATATGTGAAACAACTCTACATTTAAGCAGCATCAGTGAAGGTGGAGGGGGCGGAGGTGCTCCAGGTGCCGGAGCAGAGATTGCAACCCATGGAAGTCCACACTGGAGCAAATATCCACCTGCAGCCCCTGGAGGACCCCACACTGGAGCAGGTGGATGCAGCAGAAAGAGGCTGGGACCCCATGGGAAGCCTATGCTGGAGCCAGCTCCTGGATGAACCTGTGGACCGGTGGAGAGAAGCCCACACTGGAGCAGGTCTGCTGGCAGGACTTGTGACCTTGTGGGGGACCCATGCTGGAGCAGGGTGTGTTTGAAGGGATGTGGAAGGGATCCATGCTGGAGCAATTAAAAATTGCAGCCCATAGGAAGGACTCACGTTGGAGAAGTTCACAGAGGACTGTCTCCCATGGGAGGGACGCCATGCTGAGTGGGGGAAGAGTGTGAGTTCTCCCCTGAGGAGGAAGCAGCAGCAGAGGCAATGTGTGATGAACAGACCGCCAACCTCATTCCCCATCCCCCTGAGCTGCCTGGGGGGAGGAGGTAGAGAAATCAAAAGTGAAGTTGAGCCCAGGAAGAAGCAAGGGGTGGTGGGGAAGTNCTTGTGGGGGACCCATGCTGGAGCAGGGTGTGTTTGAAGGGATGTGGAAGGGATCCATGCTGGAGCAATTAAAAATTGCAGCCCATAGGAAGGACTCACGTTGGAGAAGTTCACAGAGGACTGTCTCCCATGGGAGGGACGCCATGCTGAGTGGGGGAAGAGTGTGAGTTCTCCCCTGAGGAGGAAGCAGCAGCAGAGGCAATGTGTGATGAACAGACCGCCAACCTCATTCCCCATCCCCCTGAGCTGCCTGGGGGGAGGAGGTAGAGAAATCAAAAGTGAAGTTGAGCCCAGGAAGAAGCAAGGGGTGGTGGGGAAGTTTTTAAAATTTGGGTTTATTTCTCATTACCCTACTTTGATTTGATTAGCAATAAATTAAACTAATTTCCCCAAGCTGAGTCTGTTTTGCCCATGACAGTAACTGCTTGAATGATCTCTCCTTGCCCTGNATGCTGAGTGGGGGAAGAGTGTGAGTTCTCCCCTGAGGAGGAAGCAGCAGCAGAGGCAATGTGTGATGAACAGACCGCCAACCTCATTCCCCATCCCCCTGAGCTGCCTGGGGGGAGGAGGTAGAGAAATCAAAAGTGAAGTTGAGCCCAGGAAGAAGCAAGGGGTGGTGGGGAAGTTTTTAAAATTTGGGTTTATTTCTCATTACCCTACTTTGATTTGATTAGCAATAAATTAAACTAATTTCCCCAAGCTGAGTCTGTTTTGCCCATGACAGTAACTGCTTGAATGATCTCTCCTTGCCCTGATCTCAACCCATGAGCCTTTCATTATATTTTCTCTCCCCCGCCCAGCTTGGATCTTGACAGCAATTTCTGAACTGTACAGATGAAAAACAGCACCAGAGAAGATGTTAATAGCTACTATTGACAGAGAGTTTATTCCAAGCCACTCAAAGGGTAGAATCAGGACCCTCAAAACTCTTTTCATAGTAGCAAATACAACGTCTCTGCCCAAAAGAATTACAGTCTAAGATTAGCACTAGCAGATGCACACGGGTGGGAAAACATTAGCAAACAAAATACTACCAGGAAGAATAATAGGTAGCAGTCATAGTTTAATCAACAGCCAGACTCTTGTAAAGTGTTTTGTTGGCATCACAGCAAGGGAGGATTTTTATCCTTTATAATGAGGATATCTGTACCTGCTACGGGAAACTTGTCTCAAGCCTGGGAAGGCATGAAGATGTCCGACTGAAATCAAATAATACTCTGGGAGGGGCCAGCATCAGAGGCTAGTGGGAGGCAGTAATTAACCTGAATATGTGATGAGAAGTAGATGAACTACCAAAGGCTTTGAATGTCATGTAAAGAAAATTTGCTTGTTAGTGAGGTATTAATGGAAGAATGAGATAAGCAAAAGGATGCACAAAGAAGGGATGAAGAGAGAAGAGGGTCATAGTCACAACAGCAGGCTATGGAATTGTGTGGCAGCATTCAGGTAGATATAATGCAACTTCCAAGATCAGAAAAACACAGCTGGAACATTATAGAAACCAGGATGGCAGTTTTAGCAACTAAACCTCCCTAACTTCAAGCTGCTCTTAAGGGGCAACTTGGGCAACGAGATAACTTCACGTGAGTATTTTCTAGACTCTTAGATGAGGCTTATGGTTTTGGAGTGTAGAAATCCCCTAGGATTTAGGGCTCTGTTTTAAACATGACAGAAGCTGTGGATCTTGAGGGGACACGCAAGGATAGTCTCCCTCTTCCTTCCCAAGGACAGTAGTGGCAGCAGAGTGAGGGAACAGGTCAGGCTCCCATGCAGATGTGTGCCAAGCTGCAGGAGCAACACATGGAGAAGGCAGTGAAGCAG
This sequence comes from Cnemophilus loriae, assembly GCA_013397755.1. Classification (NCBI taxonomy): domain Eukaryota; kingdom Metazoa; phylum Chordata; class Aves; order Passeriformes; family Corvidae; genus Cnemophilus; species Cnemophilus loriae. The sequence continues at coordinate 2,807,752 of VZTF01017490.1, read as the reverse complement.
GTTTGAAATAAGGGGGGGGAAAGTTCATCACTAGGATGAAAAGTCATGAAGTCATGAACTTTAACGGGGATGTGGGGACAGATCTGAGCCAAGTCCAAAAATGTTTGAGAGTTATAAGAAAACCAAGGAAAAAAACCAGAGTGAGCTGCAGATTGCTTTTTTTAAAAAAAAAATAATAATAGATGCATATTTTTATAGTAGTTAGTAAAAAGAAGATTGCTTAGGTTTGGAAGCCTTGGTTTGCTCTTAAAGACGTGAACTGTGCACCCAGTGTGTACCTTTGCAGAGCTCCTAGAGTGTAGGTACAGAACTATGGAGACTAATAATTGTGGAAGGGACATAGCAAGATTTGCCCAAGGAAAGAAAGGGAAATCCATGAAATTCACAACTGGAATTTAAATGCTACAAAAGAAAATTATCTGATTCTGCTTCCACAAACACAGATATGATCACCTGGCAAATAAGAAAAAGTTCACATCCCAGCTTTTTTAAAATCCACTAACGTTTTAAAGGCTACATCTAGAAGCCAAGGTATTTTTCAGATCACCTCACAACCTCTTTATGGGCATGTTCTACCTGAGATCTGAATCCTTTAAGACTGACTTCTTCCTGTAATGAGAACTAAAACATACCCTTCTAAATATGACAGAGATCACATCTATACAGTTAAGTATGCCCTTCCCCAATAAATAACCTTAAACACGAGACATGAAGATATGCGCTTTTACAGCTTCTATTAGGATGGTTAGTTAGACAATCTGGATAATGAAAAGATTGGGAAATAAGAAAAGAAATATGAAAAGACTGACTACTGGGACAATGCTGATCCAGGCTGCTGATCTGGCTCGGTAGTTCTACTTGGTCACTTTGAGAAAAGCCAGATAAGACATGTTCTGCTTCCAAGCATAGGCATGCATGACTGCCTTGTGTTTGGCAGAAGCCTCAAGTGATACAATTTTATTTACCTACCTCTTCTGGGCCTATGTTTTCTTCCCCAAAGAGCTACCCATAGAGCACTGGTGGATACCGATGGCCTTTGCTGACTCAATTATTTTCTAGTAGATTCACTCGTGGATTTCAAACTTTTTAACACGTAGGCCAACAGCTTCATAACAGCCTCTCTCCAAGATCACATCATGTTGGGTTTAATTGGTTTACAGAAACTGTCCCTTGTCACCACAACGAGATCTTCCGCTGTGCTCTACATTGCAAAGTGCTGCTGAGGATAACTGTACATATCTTGAATCTCTCAAAGGGCCTCTTGACCTTGCAAAGCTCTGATATTTGGATGATACTATGATCATTCACTACTGCTTTAGTCTTGCTACACTAATCTGCTGATGACAGTAGGCCTACAAGACCTTTGAGGCCTTCCAAACTGCTTCTGTTCCTGAATTTCAGCATGTTGTAAGAAGCATCTCTCTCTAAGCCTCTTGCTAAGCAGAACAGACAACTAAATTTTGCAATTAAGTCTCATACTGCAAAAGAAACTGTCAACTAGTAAACATCCTAAAAGGACCCAAATTAATGGATGATGCACTTTATTAAATTAGCAGCTCAAATCTGCATGCCAGTAAAAGCTCCTAGCTTCTGATTACCTCCGGGAACAAAGACTAGAGCGTGCTTATAAATAGTGGCAGTGGGCTTAGCATATGTTACCTTCTTTCCTAGATAAATATTAATTAGCCATGCAGAAGAACCAGATCTCTAATAGGAAGGAATCTTTGTAGCTCCCCTTAAATCAATGATGACATGACGATTTCACAAGCAAAGATTTGATTCTTAATTCTCAGCAGTTTTACTTTGCAGTGATTCACTGCATTGCACAAGTTTTCATCAAGCTTTATGCATCAGTAGCTTATTGCTTTAAAATGTGTGCACACTTTTTTTTTTTTAAACACAAAATTCAGTGTATCATTTCTGAAAATTCGATATTTGGGACCCCTTTGAAATCAACTCTGGATCCTGAAAGGATACCCTTAGAGATTCCATTCTCTAAATCAGAAAGAAAGATTGGAACACACCAAAGTGGGACAACACTTTAAAAACCGATATAGGTCCATATCTGAAAGAGGAGAATTTATCTTCTGCCAGATTTGAGCAGATGAGAAGATGAGACCTTTTTTCATTTGAATCCCTACAAAGTTTAAATGCATTGTACTTCCCTTCATGCTGAACAGGTGCTAAAGGTTTTGCCATTGACTTTTATTCCTAGACAGCTGTACCTCTATGTTATACTGTCATGGCTATTTTCTACAGATCATTCCCCAATGGATATGCATGTATTTTTATAGCAGGCTATAATCCACCCATATGACAGCAGGTAGGTTAAAATTCCTTCAGGTATATAACTGGAGCCTGAACAGGAGAGATGATCACTGAGCCAGATCCTCTGGCACCAAAATAGGCATTTGCACTGATTTTAGTGTGAATTAGAGGCTCCAGCAGCCTCAGACGGACACCACAGCCCTTTTCACAAAAGCAGTCAATTCTTCTGATTTGTAACAAAGCAGGAGAACTAGGGCCAGTTGGAAGGAGAGGAGACAGGGCAGGATTGAAGTGGTTTCCCGTGGAGTATCTCCAGAAACATTGTTAAAAATCAAATTCCTTGTAGATGAATGAGGAACAGACACCAACCTCAGCTTCTACCTCCATGAACTGAAATGTGTGAGGCTTAGTGCAGTGAATGGAGATTTACTGCTAGAGACACTGTAAGGGAGAGCTGGAGGGTTTTTTTTTTCCAGTTTGACCTCAGTTGCCTACACAAGGTAATTGAATGCTCTTCAGAGGGTATCTGAGTGCATTTCACAGCAACTGTGCCTTACCAGTATGAGCTGAGAAACTCAGAGTGTATTCGTGCCTTCTGAGCCCATGTGCTTGTTTCTTTGTCTGGGTCCTCAGAGTAAAAATCAAAACTAGGCCCAGCTGTTCCTTATAATTAAATTTCAGTAACTCAAGCTGGGTGATTTTATTTTGACTAGTGACTTAAAAGTGATAGCATTTAAATGGCCTTAGCTGTATTTCAAAGTTAACATTGAGAAACTTCACATAGACATTAGTGTTATTTGTCTGTTGGCAAACTCAACAAAATACCACTGTGTTGATTTACATAGCGAAGGTTATCTTTGCTAACAGAAGGACTCAGAATTTCATTATTTAAAATATGAGTATGAATCTCATCACAGTGCAGGAGGCTACAGATGCCATTATACACAACTTACCAGCTGAGTCAAGAGCAGAGGTGAAGTTTATACTGTGCACTGAGCCGCGTGTTCAAATATACCTAAAAGATCCAAAAGCCAAAACCCACGCAACATTATCTGTGGCCGGGACAGATCTGAGTGTACTATGAGGACTTTTTCTTTCTGTACCTAGGTTTGTTTCTATGTGTCTGTCTTCTCTCTCTAATTTATTTATAAGATATTCACGCCATACATGGGCAGTCTGTGAAGCAATAAACCAATAATAGGCTCAGTTTTCATTGCAGTTTCTATATTTGGGTATTTTAGTACATCAAAATCTGGATATAAGAGGTATTAACAGTCTTATGCCAGCAGAAAGAAATTAATTTTATGCCTGCCTCTGCACAGAAGCCAAAAGCTTCAGGAAATAAGATCTCTTCTCATAAGCATCTTTTCAGATCCAGTTAGGAGAGGAGAAAATAAACAATGAAATGCAAGCTTCCGGGCGACAGCACAGCAGTGAGATACGATCGTTCATGTGATAATACATATGATTCACAATACGTGTCTGACCAGCACTCCAAGACTCCAGTACTTATTGATGCTCTAGATAGAATCTCGTGCTTTCATCAAGCCTTGGCCCTTGGGAGTCCAGCTGTGACAGGGGGCTATGTGCAGCCTGGCAGAGCAGAGAGGAAGAGCAGTCTTTTAGAACCTGAGCACCCCTTGTTGTGACACTAATCCTTGGAACCAGCATACACAGCCTAAAGAAAGCAGCAATTCCAGGGCCTGGGTGGGGATGTTTTCTGCATGCCCCTCGAGCACTGATGCGCAGCACCATGACACGGAGCACTGTTAGGAAGCTGGCTTTACTTTCTTCCTGCAGCTGTTCATAACGCAAGCCTGAAGCCCCAGAGAGATGCACTGGGAATGCATACTGAGCCTGCCCAGGAAGACCAGGTGGTCCTTATAGGAAGCCAGGTGAGGTGACGTCACCACAGCTAGACCTGTCACGCGCTGCGTGAACATTTTGCTGACCACTCGCAGGGCTACGGAAATGAATGAGAAACCAGCAAACACAATGGAAGAAAACAAACAAGAGAGGTAAAAAATCATCATCTTGGCAAGACAAAAAGGGAAGCAATGAACGATGATAACTGATGAATAATGATCCAGAATTAATGGAGAAGGGCAACAGCAAAAGCTGTGCACAGAACACAAATATTTTAGAATGAGGATAAACAGTGACATTAGTAGAGTGGCCAGAACTCATCACCCATTCACATAATACTTGTCTACACTACACACCATGGCTGATGGCAGTGGCTAGGGCTAGAACATTGCCCTTGGAGGCTCTATAATTTTATCAGAAGAGCCTTTGCACTAGAGGCAAGCTGTTCCAAAACTGAATGAAGGGCTAGGTTTCCCTGTTGTTATTACTGGTGTTTTAAATTTAAATTCCTCTCAGATATGTAGCCATGTTTGGGAAGAATGTTGAGCTACAGAGGCTTGAGGGCAGTTGCCAACTTAAGCACAACTAAATTAAGCCAGATATGTTGAGCAGAAGCGAAAGCAATATCACACTGTATTAGAAGCCAGGATTATAAAATCTCTGCCTATCAAGGAGATCAGAAGAACGCAGACAGCTCTGTATTATTATTTTTAATGCAGTAAAGTCTAGAGGCTCCAACCAATTACCAGGCACCAAAAGGAGGTGGTGCCTGCTTGAACACAAGGAGGCACTACAAAATAAAAACATGGAAGCAGACCAAACCCTATCCCCATGCCCTTTTGGGAAAACAGAAAGGCTCATTGACATTTTATCTTCCTGTTAGTTCAGTGAATGTAGGCAAACCTTGACTGCTACACTTTTTTTAATCCAAGGCAATCTTCTCCCTGCCTCACTTCTTGAGAGAGCCTAACTAAAGATCTGGGACAGATTTTGCAAAATCTCAAGCACCACCACTGTTTCTTTGATCTCAGGATACCTGTGGGTCTTAGCACATCTCAAGATCAGGGCACCTTGCCCTGTGCTGAAGCAGGGAGGAAGGGGCTGTCCCTAAAGGGCTCTGACTTTCCCACACTGCTGTGCAGCCCTGGCCCTTCTGCAGTTCAATGCTTCTCTTCCTACAGTTTCCTAACCCCTCTGGGCCACAGTGGATCCTCTCCAGCCTCCTCTTGTGGTACTTCCTTGATCTGCATCCCCTCAGGTGAGCCAGTCCCTCTCGCTCAAGGGTGACCAACAGGGCGCAAGGGTTTGTCACCCTGTCCATAAGCTCGATGTCCCAGGCAGAACACTGCAGTGCCTGTCCCTGTGTGGTGCTGAGCATAGCCCAGAAAGGACAGGGCCACAGGGAAACTTTGCTTTTCCATCACAGAGGAAAAGAAACAGGAGGAGATGTCCAAGAGGGAAATGCTGGGAGTTTACAGGGAACTTATGCATGTAGCAGCATGCAGAGATGTGCACAAACATGCTTGCACACTGAAAACGCTTGTCTTCTTTTAACTGAATTTGTCGTGGTATCTTCGGGACATTTAATCGGGCTGGAGCACAGACATTTCACCGAGCTTGGAATTATCCTGACCCAGCAAAAAGCAAGCTCGCACTTCTCTTTGTGTGCAAAACTTTCCTGCGGCTGCTGAGAACAAACGCTGGCAGGAGCTGCGGGACTTGGACAAACGCGTGCTCCCGCTGCTCCTGTCCCCGCCTGCCGAGCGCTGGAGGACCCTGCGGGGCACATCAGGGCTGCTCAACCGCGGGCGCGCCGCTCCAAGCACACCAGAAAAATAAAGGAAGAAATATAAAAGGAACGGGGGGAAAAGGGTAAGAAAGCCTGAGCGCAGAAGACACGGGATTACTAGAAGTGTAAAGCAGGCGATGTGACCCGGTGGGCCGCGCACCTGTACTGCAGCAGGGCTCGCCGCGCCGCGCAGCCCCTCGCCCGGCGGTCAGGGCGGGCGGTCCCGAGATGCCCGCCCGCTCCGGCGGAGCCCCTGTCCCGCACCGTCTTGGTCACCCTGGCCCTTCCCGCACGCCCAGCTCCGGCACCGAGCGGCACTTGTAACGCCGCCGGGACGTGGCGGCGGGCAGTACACCCCGGCCCCGCCGGGCTCCCTGGGGAGCCTGGCATCGCCCAGCTCCACGGCGTAGCGGGCGCGGTGCAAGATAGGATGGGAACAACGGCAGCACGAAGGAGCACCTGCATCCGCCCGTGCCGTAGCATCCCTCGTCGGGCTGGAAGGGGAGGGGCTGCTCCCCGCCTGGGCGGGGGACGAGCTCGGGCTCCTCCCGACGCCTGCAGGGGCAGGGGCGGGGGGCCGGCAGTGGGGCGGTGCGCGGGGCCGGAGCGGGCCGACCCCCCCCCGTCGGACGGCTCGTGGGTGCGGGAGGGAGGGCCGAGGGAGGCGGCGGCGGCGGCTCCTCCTCCGCGGGCAGGCGGGCGGGCAGCCCGCCCGAGAG